>JAECUM010015108.1:0-91970 GCA_016617855.1 Megalonaias nervosa | reverse complement strand
ATATATATATATATATATATATATATATATATATATATATATATATATATATAGACACCTCATCCATCAAAAGGTCCATGTTGGGTACAAGATTTCTGAACGGAGTAGGAAGCACAACTGTTGAAGCGTCTGAATCGATATAGGAAGCCTTGGTGTATGAAGATTAAATTGTAACTTTTAATTCCTCGTAAAGTAGTGAACAAATTGACGTCCATCTGGCCGTACAAATGGGTTTGAAACTCTGCTCTTTAAATATATAAAATGAATTCGACACAAGTAAAGTGGAATCGTGTTGTATATTAATTTTTGTGCCCCATGACAATGTGCTGTGAAGAAGAATATCCTGAGAAATCTGAGGACGTCAGCCATGATGATGAAACTGAGAAAATGTAGTAGGCCTGCTTGGTAAGACATCTGTGTTGAAAGGCTGATGGCATCTTTCCAATAGAATTTATTTACATAAGTACTTAAAATTGAACAAGAGATATAGAGGACTGAGCAACAAGCATAAGCTTTTAATATTTACTTTCAAAATGTAGCAGGTGTGATTAAATGAAAGCATAATATTGCAAAATATTCAAACATGATAATGAGCTGTGTTTAGAAAATTATGCACACAATATTGTAATAATGTCAGACAGCAACTAATAAGCTTGCACAGTATAAACAATATACAGTATATTTGCAAATCAAAACAAATGAGACAAAAATTATAAAGAACACTGATGTTGGCAATGATGGAGTGGGTGGGGTGGGGTAGATAAGGGACTTATTAACTTCAGTTGGGTGGTATTGTTACGAGTCTATGCTCTTAAAATAAGTAAAAGAAAAGAGTGAAGACAACAAGCTTTGTAAAATTTAACAAATAAGTTATTTCCCTAGAATACAAAGTGAAAAATGAGATAAAAAGAACTTACGGTATTGCGAATTAAATCCAAAAATAATCCAAGAATTAAAGACACAAGTCCTAGTAATAAAAAAGTCCTGAATCAAGCTCAGTTCAAGTCCCGAAGAGATCCAAAATTGAAGGCGATGGCGTGTCTGTTATAGCCTGTTAAGTGCTGATGTATCAACAGTCTCTTGTAGAATCACATGAATATTATTCCAGGTTTGAATTCAGAATAAATTCCAATGAATGTCTTTATAACAAGAATTTGATCAGAGCACTTTTGTATTTCCAGAGAAAATAATCACTTGAATTCAATAATTTGAAGAAAAATAAAATTTAGCCCAAACTGGTCACTACATAATACAACTTAAAGTGCTAGATGTTAAAGCACGACTGGTAAAATCCTTACAGTAACAAGATAATATAGTTCTCAGCTTGACCTCAGGTCACAATTAGCATTTTCTAAAAACAACCATTACCTAATGGAAAATAGCCTTCTAGAATGATCTAATGAGACTTGTTTATTTACAGCACAATAGCCTACAAAATTCACATAGGAATCTCCAAAAACCTGACCTGATCAGTATATTTACGCCTTCTTGTTTACCTGAATAATAATCCTGATAATAAGCTCATACACATAGGTAATAATAAAGCTATTATTTAGTTGTATACAGAACTGAAATTAAAAAAAATAAAAAAGTCAAACAAGTCAAGCAGAAATGAACTCAATTTTGGACAAGGTCAAGTCCAGCAAACAATGTTACATTACGATAACATGTAATGAAATAAAAAAATTAAAACTAACAGACAAACAGTTAAATTAAATATACATAACAGTATACATTTGTAATAAACAAATACGCACCGCAGATATAATAGCTTAAAGTGAACACATAAGAAGTTATCAGGCAGTTGTAATTATGTCCTTATGGACGACATCAAAGATCTCGTTGACCTCAGTCGATTACATGGGGTTACCCATTAATAACTAAGATTTATATGTAATATTGGTAATATTTCTATTGTTCGTTTTCTGAGAGTAACATAGTACAGTCTAAGAGAAAATGCGTTGTGGTTTGTGGTTCAAAGCATGAACGTATACTGCTAGATTACGAATGATTTTTGAAAAGATCGTCGTTTAATAAACAATAACCAACTGGAAGTCTTGTGTGCATAAGTAATGGATTGGAACTTTCCCTTGATTGATATTTAGGTGTGATTTAAAAGAGTACAACGAATGGGTGTCTCGAATTTTAACAGAGAGAAGATTCCATTCCGGAAAGGTCTTTGGTACAAATTAACCATGGTATAGATTTGTCCTGGCGTTTTGGAGGTTTGTTCCATCACGAAATTGTTTATTACTAGCCTGTTGGACGCCTGTCGGAATCCACGCCCGCATGTATCTCGGAGCCATGCCATGATATATTTTAAAACATGTTATTATTCTTTGTTTGTTGTGCATTGTTGAAGGTCTTTCCCATTACGTCTCCTCCAAAATTCTACTATATAATGTAGATATTGTTGCCGCACAAATAACTCTACCTGTTTCCGTTTTGTATTTTATCTATTTCATCTTCATCATACTGGGTGCAATTATACCAGATAATATATCCATGCTAAATATGAGCTCTTCGAAAAGTGAAATAAAGACGTTCCAATTATTTTCTATCAAGTTTAAATTTCAAACTTTGTAGTATGTCTAACTTTTTCCATGCTTTGTGTAATTTCCTTTATATGTATATGTCAAGATAAGGGTTCTTTTAAATTTAGGCCCAAGTGTTTTTGAGAATTGACATTCCAAACAACGGTGTCGTTCATTAAAAGTTGTGGGTCTTGGTCCCTTGGAGATTTTCTGGACATGGTCAATGATTCGGTTTTCTTTTTTATTGAATCAGCTAACCATTGATTAGCTTGTAAATTGATTTTAAGTAGGTCTTCGTTCAAAACACCAGCAGCCAGGGTTAGGTCCTTAGCGATGAATAGTCTTTTACTAGACCGAATATCAGTCACGGTGTCAATAATAGAAATTAAAAATAACAGTGGTCAAGGTAACCTGGGGCACACCAGCCATGCCATGTTGCTGGTCTGAAGTGCACCGTCTATTATAACATTTTGAGAGATATTTTTCAAACTATTCCGAAAGTCCACCACCAATTCTGATTTTCTGTTTTGCTTTAACTCGGTTTCTAATATCTCTGAATTTGGACCGGTTTCAATAAAGATTCGTTCTTTTAGCCAAGCAGTGGATTCTTCTCCGTTGCCGAATTAATTTTCTAAATATTAAGTCATCCAGGGAGGAGATCCCCAGCGAACTGTTATTTTTTTATTTTTTTATTGGGAATACCAGAATGGGCAGCCTCTAATAAATTGCAAGAGATCTTGCACACCAGTTGGTCTATCGACAAGTTAGAAAGCTCCCCCAATCAGCTTTATACAATAAGACTCAGCACAATTCGTAATTACCTGCATGTAGAGGTGCGCGGTATTACCGGTTTGCCACGGTTTATTTTACCGGTGGTATATACCACTGTATATCTTTACTGTATCGGTACATCCGTAGTTTCCGTCATTAAGGAATGTAAGAAAATTCCGGAGTAACCGTATTACGAATTTAAAGATGTTAATAACATGTTTTCATTTTCCCCCAAATAGAAAATTAATTTTGAATATTACAAATATCATTATGTTCATAATCCTTTATTCACACATTTGACACGCACCACGTATGCCTATGTGATGACAAAATGGGATGATATGGAAGATATTCGGCCCAAATCCAACTTTTAGAAAATTTTGGGATTAAAACCAACAAACAAACAAACAAACAAAAACCACGGTATGTGTTTTTAGTTATCTACCAGGGTATGTTCATGTGCTAAGTGCATGTATTCCTTTGTAAAACTGTGAATCATCATAAGATTTTCAGGAGAATAATTGTTTTCTTTTTGAAATTTACGTAATTTGTCTAGTCGACTAGAAATTTTCTCTTTTGTTGAGTACGTCTTGTTTATGTTTAATGACCCTCTCATAAATATCTTGACCGGATGTTGGCATCCCACTCAAAGTTTCCCTGTCTGTTGCATTAAGGAAGTGGCTAGTAAATTATAGGCTTCATTGTGAACACATTCTATTTTTATCAACAAGCTCTCTCTTGCCAGCACAATGTCTTTCACAGGATGTCCGCTACAGTGTATGCTTGATCAACCCACTTTAGTTATAGTTTTCAATTACAGCTTATACAATAATTAACATAAAAATAGCAAATTATCTACAATAAGGCACGGAGCTTTAAATTTTCGCTGATGGGGGCCTACAATTTTCTTTTGAGCTGAGATATATGATTTACTTTTATCTCAAGATAATTATTTTCTTTCAATTAATATCATGGATATAATATGGTTTTATGTTGCTATAGATCAGAGCAAGACATTTATCCAGTTATTGACAGACGGAGATTTGAAAAAGAAAAAGTGTCAGGCCCATGACCCACACAATTGAATTGATGGTCCCTAACACGATGGCGGTATACTGTCGTACGTATCGCGGTATGTTCAGAAATATCGCGGTAAACCATGGTACAACATTTTTCTTGGTATCCGGCTCTAACTGCTTGATACACCCATACTTTTAGTTTAAAACTATACTGCCGAGAATTCATAAACTTTGTTGAACATTAAACAGCGCTTGTGATCGCTACAAAAAGTATCAAAGACCCTTTTATCATAATTTAATGTATGAGTCATAAGTATTAAATTCATTATTGTGTAGCTTTGATTAGTAATTCTTGTTGGTCTAACGATCTTTGATGTAAATTAAGTGCATTTATATTATTTTGTAGTATTTCTACGTCTACTGGATACCAGAAGTTCTTTTGTAAAGTCCCTAAGATGATTATATTTTGATAGTATTGTTTTGCTTGTTCGATTAAAAGTTCAACCAAAGTCCAATCATCGAATTATGGATGTATATTGAAGTTTTAATTAAAAGTTTTCTTCAGAAGCCGGAAGTATAGCAATTTGAGTCATTTGGGCTTCAATGTTTGGTATTAATAAATTCTTCTTTTCAGTAAAGGGGATTCCTGTTTAGAAGTACGTAGCTACGGCACCTCCATTTCTGTTTCTATCGAAACAGACTGGTGCTAGGAAATTCTATACTAAAATGTTGACTGTTAGAATTGATCTAATTACGTCTCACTGATGGTAATGATATCGAACATGGTTAACTCTATATTTATATCATGAGTCTTATGATACATATTTTGACTATTAACGTGATGATGATACATATTTTGACTATTTTTTTACCATTAACGTGATGATGATACATATTTTGACTATTATCGTGACAAACTGAGAGGTCGCTTTGCGATTTAGAGTTGATGCGTAGACCCGGATTAGTCCCAATGTCATGAGCAAGTTAGAGCAACAAGCGGACAAAAGGTGACCATAATTCTTTTATTTTTACACATGCACCATCGTGATCTATTGATTATAAAAGTTCTGACAATAACATCTTGCTTAAATGGCAATATATAGGAAAAGGACGAATCCTCTATGATAAAAGTGATATGTTAGTAACACACCAATTATTTGAGAGTATCAAATCATCTTTTTTCTTGTAAGTCTGGTATCCCTTAATAGTGACACACATCCAGACCCCTGTACTGCTCTAGATTAATATTCATGGGGTTAGGTAACAAAGCTGAAAATTATCGTTGGCTTGGTTGTTAGTGAGGAGGAAGATTGTTTTTACAACCCGGACTCTGAAGTCTATGACCATGCAAGACAACAAAGAACTCCACGTTTCTATATTTAAGTAGAAGCCTCCGATATCATACAGTGACTCGTCTAATATGCTAGTGTCAGAATTACGGTGATTAAACTGAGGTAAAATATATAGCAACGTGCATGATGTAAACAGCGTCCAAACCATTTGACCTGTGTGTGTGTGTGTGTGTGTGTGTGTGTGTGTGTGTGTGTTCCAGTATCAGCAACGAGTTGAAATAAATTAGTTGAAACATAATAAATTTAAATTTAAAGGTTTAATTCCTGTAGAAACAGCCATGTAAAGTTTTGCAAACACTACGGTTTTTCTGTTTTATTTGTTTGTCTTGTCTATGTTTTGTATATGCCTTTGAAAAAGACTCATTAAGAGTCGAAAGCGCTCAGGCTAGTTAGATACTAGTTTTGCACTGTTCGTTGTCAGTTTATTGCATATATATATATATATATATATATATATATATATATATATATATATATATATATATATATATATATTCTGCCTACTATTATCGAGCATTCTTCTATAGAATCCAGAGATAGCACTTTCCGTTCTGTCTGGTGTATATTTATAATTCTCAATAATTAATCCAATATACCTTGATTTCTTTCATAGGATTCCAGAATGACTGTGTAGATAGAAGAGAATTAATTATTGTATCGTCATGCGAGTGTGTCTGCTACGCACGAGTGCATATAACACCGATTCAGTCGCATCATTACTGGAGAGAGAGAGAGAGAGAGAGAGAGAGAGAGAGAGAGAGAGAGAGAGAGAGCATGACTAGCATAGACCTTTCTTTCTTTATGGATATTTTCCCTGTTCTTTTTGTATAATGTGTAAGTGGACTATTTTATTGGCCAATCTTTAAGTGCAGAATATTTTATAGGGCGTGAAAATTGCTTTTAGTTTCAGACATAGCGTTTGCTTCACTATCAAGTTTTCATTACCTCTACAATTGATTAATATTCGTAAAAGCAGCCGCACGTAGGGTCTTAGTATATGGTAGGTATCGGCAACCTTAGAACGGCTGCGTGCTTTTCCAAAGAGTCTAACTTGTCACCGTAGGCACACGTGCCATAGGTTGTCGACACGTGGTAGGCTATGTAATATCTAGAAGTTGATCAGAGGACGACTGTTCATAACCTGTTAATCACAAGGACGGTTAGTTACAATAACTATAGAGTTTTAAAGAGAGGAAAGATGGACTGATACATAATTCTAATTCTGGTAGCACCACACCAATATCGAGGGACATGATATATGACTTTGTAGTCAGTATCGGTTATATAGGTGCAGAGTTTCTACTATACCTGACGGACTGGCAACTCAGAACAGAGTCTCTACGGTAACGTCCCGGCAACGCTTGCTAGACTGTTCTTTGTTAACACTGTTCTGTTAGTGCATGCCAATAATTATAAAACTTTAAAGACCATATTCGTATTACTTTGAAAATGTATTAAGAATTACTAAGTTATATATGGTATTACGCATGCGTCCTATCGATCGATCTGTCGCCCTGCCTTTAACTTCATTACGAGAAGGAAGCACTCCTGACGAACTTGATTTATCCACGTATACAAAATATATGCATATAGGACTGGATGGGATTATCTCATTGGCCAAACCTTGATTTATTCAAATTTAAATTGAATAAACTCAGATCACTCGGCAGCCAGGGGCCACTAAATAAAGGAGAAAACATATTCCGCGTTTTTGTTCTTTGCACTGAAATTTTGTTACTAAATTATGAAATCAATTGAAAAAAATTACAAGTATTGGCAAGTAAAAATTTATGTACATTTCTGCTTTTTGAAAAAAAAAGTAACTATCTCTCTTTAATTTATACACACACATACACACGTACACGCTTCAAGTCTCTACTGCAAAAGATTGGCAACTGCTTGAAATAATAATAATAATAATAATAACAATAATAGTTGTTGTTGTTGTTGTTGTTTCTGATGTTATCCTTTTCAATATCAAATAATATTTACAGGGTGACATTTTATTAGACCACCATTACGAGTAGCTTACTTATGTCTTCTAATTTTGGTTTATAAAGTTTATTCCTATGTAGTTTGGGCATAGTTCATAATGAACAATTTGTGTGTGCGAAACGTGTGAAACACGGGCATGAACCCAAAGAAAAGAAATGCATATGGATAACTTATTTTAATACTTACATGAATTCGTGAATGTTCAATACAATCATTTATGGTAAGCATTAGAAAGTTGTCTATCAGGATTTAACGTAAGTTTTGGTTGTGTAGCTGTAGTGGGATGTGATAGTTCTCGTGTTTTATTTTCGTTTCGTTTCTTTTCGTTTAACAGTGCTTAGTCTGCCCAAGGTGCTGTCACTTCCGGGTGAGAGTCGCCGGTTGCGAGTCAGGAACGTGTCAAGAAGCATAGTCAACACTATGTTTTCGGCAGCCTTAGGAAATTTATGTCGCATTAGACGATACTGTGCAATCAAGCAACATCATCTTTTCAGCATATTCTTTTCGCTGTCGCTATTAAGTCAGTCCTTTGGGATTGGGGAAGTTGTCTGGGCGGTGAACTGTGGAGGAGAGGCGCACACGGATATCCATGGCATACGCTTTGAAGCGGACCCATTACAGAGCGAGGGAATATCGTCCGACTACGGAAAGAACTTGATGATACAGAGGGTTGTACCCCAGGATCAGATTCTGTACCAAACGGAGCGGTATCACGTGTCAAAGTTTGGTTATGACATTCCTCTTAAAGGGGACGGGGACTACGTCCTCGTGCTCAAGTTCTGTGAAGTCTGGTTCACAGCTCCTAATCAGAAGGTAAAGACGGTTCAAGACCTTTTCATGGTTCATAAGGGTACAGTGCTAGAATTTAGGATTTTTTTCCCTCCATATTCCCATAGATGTACCAAAATAGTTTTGTTTTATTAATGCTGCCTAAATTTTACTGATCATGCTAAAACTAGTCTTACAGTGACTGATCATGCTAAAACTGGTCTTACAGTGTAAGACATTGACCCTGATATTTGTTTTTGGGATCGAGGTCTTACTGCATAAATAACGGCGCTGTGTAGCGTGTTCCAAAGTTGTCTAACATCGGAACGAGAAGTAAAATATTTCATAACTATCTCACACACTTGGTAGCCCATATTGACGCTTTTCTACAAATTGAAGTCATAATGTTTTTGTCAGACTTTTCTTACTCTGATGTCCTTTTTCTAAATTTAAATTCTTACACAAGCAAATGGATGTATGTATTTCCGAGTTTCGTTCGCCTATATTAAAGCTGGCCAGAATGCTATGGAATCCATGAATGCTGAAATCGGATTAAGTATGTTTCTTTTATGAATCAGATAAAAATATATTAATATGGAAGAACATGCTCCGATAGCTTCATTTCGTTCAAGATGATTGTCATCCTTTTTAACCAGTTTCTACATTCCTGTCTTTGATCGCATTCAGGCCATTATGACTTTCAATTGTAGAAAAGTGTTGATATGAGTTGCCAAGTGTGAGATGTTTTGAAAATTTGACTTATTGTTCTGATGTTAGTTGACATGGAACATGCTACACAGCACTGTTATTTAGGCAGTAAGACCTCTACCTCAAAACATAAATATCAGGGTTGATCTCTTACATTATAGGACTAGCTGAAATCAAACAGTAGCCAGTACCGTTTATATGTAACATACCAAGAAGACTCGTGAATGAAGTATCCACTGCTCTTTTGTGTTTTCTCTGAATACTTAGTGCATAACGTACACAACATCACAGTCTCTACTGGTCATAACTCAGACATTTGTATTAATTTTCCCAGCATTTTGCTGGCACTAAGTATATTCTTTACATATCATGGGTCAAGCAAGACTTGAATTTTAGGGAGAGTGACTTCTTCTTTTGGGCTGATTAGGGAGAAGTGGCAGCAGTATATATATGTGTGTGTGTGTGTGTGCATTTTTTCATTATATTATTTGAATTATGTCCTCTATTTCTCAGTAGCCATTTAACTTTGGTTTAAGTAGTACTTTATTTTGAAGTTGAAAACTCTGTGTTATATGTTTATTATAAACATATATAGTATGTGCATACAAATTATTATTTTCATGCCCATTGTATTCATACCTGAAAGTATATATATTTGAATGGAGATACCTGCAGTATATTTGACCATATGACTTTAAAAGAGCACATGTAATTAATTTTTACTAATAGGTGTAAGGAGATTATAGTCTTACAAGTTGGAAAAATGCATAATAAACTAACACTTAAATGTTGTGTTTTTTTACTGTCTGAAAGTTTTATATAAAATGGCAGTTAAAAAGATTTCTAAATTATTTTGAAACAAACCCCTTTAAATGTACATGGAGCAAAGGCCAGTGAATCCCTTTACACACATTTGTGCATCAGGGATGCACGCTGAAGAAAATTGACATGTTTTGTTGCCATGCATTTTTTTGACACAAAGGATTCACCTAATGCGATCAGGATTTATTTAATATCCAATGCTTAGGATGAGGGATGGCATTGTGTATACTTTGAACATAGGCAATGTTATTACAGAGTAGCTTCCCCTAATCTCGTGAGCTCTCATGCTATTTCCATCGAGCTGAGCAAGATGTCATCCAGATGTTTAACCTCAATGCTTGTTGCACTAGAAAGTGATCTCCAGATTAAGATGGTATGCACTAATGATCACTAGCCAAGAAGGGAAAGAAGCAGAACACAAAAGAGTAACTGTGGATCTAACTTTAGTGAAAAATGGAGAAAATAATTCCCTTGACTGGGATATGGAACATCCATTGGGATTACCTGTGTGACTTCTGATCATGTGATTGTGAAGACTGCAAAAAGTGAATAATCCTTTCATGACGGGGTTTAAGAATTTAAAAATTTGCCCTTGTTTGCCACAAGATATCTGGAGAACACATTATCACCCAAGGCATTCTTTCACAACAATGAAATCAGTAAGTGTCCAGAGTCAAATGTGTTAACTTATTTAGATTACAAAGTCAGAGGATCGTTGCTGATTTTGTTGGTTTTTAACTTTACTATAATAAAAGAAAGATTTAAAAGTTCAAGTGTAACCTGCTAAAAAGAAGATGAATCATTAGTCTCTTTGAGTTTTGGATAAATGTGTTCTTGGACAAAGTACAATGAAACCGATGATGGTACACATTTTATGAGTCAGTAAATTAACTGCTATTTGGTTAAAAAGATTTATTTGGGTTTTTGTATTGGCTTATATGTAATGTGTTGGTCTATAATATTGCCTCAAAAAGATAATAAGGAGACTGTTAATAGTAATTCTTTAAACTAAAGGGAAAGTGAACTAATGCATTTGTATGTTAATTGTACATGTTGGTTTATTTGTATTTTAGAGAAAGAGAGAGTATGTTGTACAAGTTGCAATATCCTATTTCAAGCTGGAAAAGTACAGGTCAGATGAAAATTTGTCAGTACATTTTTGACCCCCACATTTTTCATTTGACCCTCAGTTCTGACACCAAGGATTTTTTTTTACCCTCAATTTTACACCCCTGGGAGATACACTGAAAGGTGCAAGTAACTTCTTACTGCACTGTTCATCCTGTTGCCGATTAAACATTATGACAAGACAGTGAAGCATTAATGTCCAAATATGACCAAAATAGACCCTTCTTAACAACTGAATCATACAACCAAGGATAAGTACGGCTCCCGAGCCCATGCAAAATAATGAGCACATCTCTTTTTGGAAAGAGGGATTTTCTTAATATAACTGCTCACTTTCTAGTTTTATTACAACAATCCATTGATAGGATTGCAAATGTATGGTTTTATTATATGCATACGTATTTGAAGTAACATCATACATTGGTTAAATAGCATTTGCTTCACTGCATTCTTCGTATTTTCACAAAAATGAATGTCAGAAAACAACCATGACCTTACAGAGTTTCAGCGCTTTTCAAAATCCACAAAATAGCATTGCCACATATGTGTATGACATACATGATTACAGTTATAAGCTAAATCTTCTAACACATAATATTACACTTTGCATTCTATGATTTGTTTATTTTCCATAATCTGTTTGCCTATTTATTTATAAAAACAGGACATTTTATTGAAGTAGCACTTCCTAGACAAAGCAGTGTCCTTCATTATATATTCACTTAGTTTCAAACTGATTTTATAAAGAAAAATAACGCAAACACAGCAGCTAAAATCTTCGTTTAAAAAAAATGAAATTAGAAAGTGCTGTTCGCAGAGTATATTCTTAAAACAAATGACTATTTACATAATTGATGCGTAAGTATCGCAACATGTTTGTTTTCATACAATGGTAGGCCTAACTTGCTCAAATTGTGCATGTCTGTGAATGTGCAAGAGTTTGTCAGCGCAGTTGGCATCAACACCGCATGCAATACATTTTGCTGTGGGCCATAACACTACACTGTCATACCTTCCTGGTTACAGTGAGGGAGCATCTCAAAAGTTATAAACTACTGTAACTCATTATACGTTTTTAAAAAAAAATCCGTGTAAATTCATTTTCACTTTCCTGACAGAAAAAGGTGAAGTTTACATTTTTTTTAGGCAACTTGGCTGCCCACTTCACCTGGTAGCCCAACCCCTGACATATTTGTGACCATGCTTACTCTTGTCATCAACTAATTTCTGCCATTTTGGTGGTGGCTGCACACTTTGTGCAAATACTTTTATATGCTTACAGTTGTCAGTACATAATGCATTGAATGTTTATGAACAAGGATAAAAATGTTCTGCATTATTCATTTAGTTAATTAAAGCAACATTTTCCAAAAGGTCAGTACATGTACTGCCAGATACTCTAAACCTTCTGTTATCATCAGTAATAAAAACAGTGCTTGTTGACTTTACACTGTTTTGACTAATCACTGTAATGTACACCATGAATGGTTTAACACCTGTTAATTTGCACTGTGAGCATTTATTGTACATCATGAAATGTATAGACCATTCTCAGAATGTATTCATGTATTCATGCGACCCTGGGTCAATGAATCCAAAACGAGGCTGAGCTAGGCACCAACTTAAAGATTTGTTAGAACCAGGGGACCAAATTATGGCAGATAAACGTTTTGTTAAAATTAAAGAGAAAATTATTTTAATAAACAGATTAACAGAATATCCCATACATCAAATGACAAAATTTTATATTGTTTAGACACGATTCTTCCCTATTATGTTTACTTTATCTAATGTCTGCATTTACATATTGGTGTTAAAATTCATCCATGAATCAACACCATAAAAATAATATTAATTATAATTAATGAAGAAGTTTACATATATAAGGGACCAATTTGTGTGTTTGGGGGCAGGATGCTTTAATGTTTTTTATATATATATATATATATATATATATATATATATATATATATATATGGCTTTCAAACAGCTTTGAACAAATAATCCTGCTGTTTTGTGGGTAAATATATAACTGCCAGTCTGTTATTGAAACCAAAAAACAAATGTGTTCATATGAATAAAATTGTATATCCATATTTTCAGTTGACAAATGATTCAGAAAAGAAAAACATATATCATTTAAAGGGAAAATCCCAGTCTCTCCCACCCCCAGGCACTGAAAGCAGCAAGCACCATAACAACAACCAGGTTGTGCACTTCTGATACAAATTAAAATGCAAGCATACCGACATGTACCCAAAACTATTTAAAGCACACCATAAAGTCTCTACTGGTTTGGGGGGGTTGGTTGGTTAAAAGGGCAGTTTGTGTCACTATGCACATTTTGTAAATGTTTTATTCTGACCGCGTGTTTTGACCACAGTATTCATTGATCATAGCTGTACATTTAAACCATACCTAATCAGAAACAAAATTCATGCTTTAAATAGTTTGTTTTCTCTATCGTTAACTTGTATTTTGTGTGCTATAGAGAAAAAGGACATTCAAGATAGGACGTAAATCAACTTACGTTTAAGAGAATGGACATATCGAGTAAGTTTTTGTCATAATATATACAGTGGTAATTCTATAATATAAAATATTCTTACGCAAAAGGAAACAATCTCTATAGAATACATTACATCCATTACAGCCGTGATCAATATAATATATTCTCTCGCAAAAGGAATCTACATAATATATTATATGCAGTATAGTCGCGATCTGCCTAGCTTAGCTTCGTTTTCGCGATACATTAATATTCATGAGGATCTCATTAAGAATGGTCTATAGGATGTTAGAAGGTCCTCAGTTATCACTAAACAGATCAATTAACCATTAGAGGAAGTAACAATGTATGACCACTTGTTTACTGTTCTGATAGTGACATTAGACAGAGGTCTTTTGAACATATGAACTTCCCCTACTAGCTGAGAGGAACTAGGCTGGGTACCTCAACATTAGGGAAAACCCCAAAATACAAAAACAACATCTAAATAAATTTTTGCTAAAAATTCTTTTTAATCGCAACATAACTTTAACAAACCTTAGTGGGACACACTTACACGTTAAAACCGTTTTCTTTTGGGGGGGCAGTTAGGGGTGTATGGTATGATAGTGATAGTTGTCATTTTCATTGTTCCAGAGGATTAGTTACAGCAAGGTTTTAGTGATATAAAAGTAATATCACTAACTTCAGATAGTAGATTAGCATCAGTTTTGATCCCAGGTGGTAGATTGTAGATTTCCATGTTTCTTGTGTAAAAGATCATTATGCACACTAATTATTAAGACCTTTTTTAGGACTTTTAGCTGACTATTAATTCATTCTTAAATTTTCAGTAAACTACAAGGTTAACACTTTTTGTTCCTCTTTGGAATGTTAAGGCGTTGCTTGACTACTTAGAAGAACTAAACTGATTCTGTTGAGTGCTATTGACAGTATCACTTAACACACTGCTTCTGTTCTTGAGTGTTAGTGCCAGTTGAACTGGACACAAATATTTATGGAAAATTCCAAACAGCAGGGGTCACACTACCAGGTGAAATGGGCAACTGAGTTGAGTTAAAAATGAAAACATAGCCTTGTTCTGTTAGGAAAGCAAAAATGACTTGCCCTGTGCTTTTCTTACAGGTAGATTGTGTGGCTAGCTTTTGAGATGCTACCTCATTTTAGCCAGTTGTTTCCGGTTTTGCAGCCCAAAGCGAAATGTAAGCATCAAGTCATCAAATAGCACAGGTGCTTGACACGAGCTTGATGTTAAAAAAAGCAGTAATCTGGGGGAAAAATATCATACCATAATCTGAGGTAGTTTTGTCACTCTGTATGATTTTTTTTCCTTCAGATTGTTACTTTTTTTTCAACATCAAGCTCGCTTTGAGCATGTGTGTCAAATAGCTGGTGTTAATTTCAGTTGTGCCGACAAACAAACACTGTGCACATTCACAGGGATGTGTTTTGATAGCAGATTGACAATTAACACTTTCCCGAGTAAGCAGTAGCAGAGATGTGTGATATATGTCTCTGGGGCTATATCAACTATCGCTGGCCAGTTTCCGCAAGTTATCATTTGATGATAAAAAATACGTACAGATTTGTATTTTGAAACTTAAACAATAGTATGTAAACAGCAGTTTGTGTTTTAAGAATAGTCTCTGTGGCCTGAAGATTTTAACTGATGCGTGTACATTATTTATTCATAAGATAAGTCTGAAACCGTAAGTGAACCTGTCAGGGAGAAATAATCAAGGACATCACTGTATCAGGGAAGTACCACTCTGTTAGACTGCCTGTTTTCATAAACACAGTGGCAAACACAGTAAGGAAAATATTGAATTCATAGAAAGCAAAGTTGAAATAATTTGTTGTTGAAGATTTAGCATGAAAATGCAAATTATGTCAGTCACAAACACGAGACAATGCATTGTTGTGGGATCGAGAAGAACTGTAAAGTCAAAGTTGTTTTCACTCATTTTTGTGAAAATATGGGAAAAAGGAACAGTAAAACAAATACTATTTAACAAATGCCTGACATTACTACACATACATAGGGAATTAATAAGACCATAAATTTGCAATCCTATCAATGAACTGTTGTAACAAAGCTAGAATGTGAGTGGTTACATCACAAAACACTGCCACACTGCAGACATCGTAGCGATATGACTGAAAAATTGTTAAAGCTACGTTAAAAATCCAAATCACAACCACAACATTAGAAAAGTCCATATTTCTAAAAATAGATGCAATCACATGTTGGCTGTTTCAGTTCAGTTGGAAAGAAGGTTTTAGTTTATAAATATGCTGACTTCAGTGCTTCATTGTGTTATCTGTGAATGGTTATGTCGACATTTTATCGGCAACAAAAATCAGTTAAAATTCATTACAATGTATAGTTTCTACAGTGGTTTTAAGTCATGTGGCCAAAATACAATGCACATGAATATGATAATTTTATATGTGTACAAATTGTGTTTATAATATACATACAACAAAGTTTCTACTTGAAAATAAAATATTGCAGATATGCATACTGAGAAATAGAGGGTATAATTCAAATAAGTGAATGCACACACATACATGCACATATATCTGTGTATTGTGTGTGTGTGTATGTATATATATATATATATATATATATATATATATACTTTATAAATAAATAGATAAATATTTTTATTAATATTTTTATTAAAATGGTGCCACTAGCAAATCCAGTATGGCCACCACAGTGAAAAGCACACAAGATGGCATTATTTATGTTATTGGGCATCATAAATCCCTTGAAAGGCGCACTTTAACGAGCTATATGGCAAAGATAAGTTGCATTTCAGAATGGCTGATGACAGTTTTTTGGCTTCAGTGCTAGAATTCTGGAAAAGTCTGATGGATACTGCGCTAGGATATCCATCAATGGAATCGCAGTTGTTAATGTTAAGTTTTAATCCAATTTATGAGTGGGTTACATGCGGGGTGATGCGGATGATATCAGTTATTGAGATGTTTAAACTGTACAGCCTGTAGTTTCTGAAATTCTTTCATGCTAAAGATTTTTCATTCCCATTCTTGTTTAATCAGTGTGCAGCCTGTGGTTTCTGAAATTTTTTTGTTGTTAAAAACTTTGCAACCCCAAATGTATTTTAAACAGTGTGCAGCTTGTTGTTTCTGAAATCGTTTTGGCATTAAAGACTTACATATTTCCATTGTTTAAAGAGTGTGCTGTTTGTAGTTTCAGAAATCTTTTTGGCATTAAAGACTTATGTATTCCCATTGTTGTTTAAAGAGTGTGCTGCTTGTAGTTTCTGAAATTCCAAACATTGGAGCTACTTTCATAGCTCACCATAGCAAATCCCCACACTCTTTATTTTATTCCCATCTCTGCACCCTTCCAGGATGTAACTTAGGTTGTAATCCAGAATATACAATTCTGCAATATACAATTTATATTACATGCACATGTCCTTTGAATGTATATGCTCAGTTTGGTGAAAACCTATTATTAAAAAATATCATGGTAATTGCATTTAGAGGTGAAACGATTCATCAGTATATCGATGCATCAGTACTTTTGCTGAAATGATACACATATCAATACAAGAGACAGAGAATCGATACAAAACGATACTTACAGTATGCATGTTATTTTAGTCCTCAGCATTCATGAATAATTATTATTAGTTTCCTTGTTATTCTGTAAAATTATAATCAATCTGAAACAGTATTTGCAGAAGCAGGCACTCAGGTTTATTAGTAAAAATGAAAAAGACCATTTGAAAATACCCATTTGCCGTTAACACAAAATGACATGGTTCGTAATCTTGCTCCCCCCATTTCATGCTAATTGTCTTAACCCAGAAGTATGTTCAGCATATATTTTACATTCCGAATGTGTTCCCCATGTATAATGAAGTACTTTACTCATCATTTATTAACCACTTTCACACAAGATTTCTACTTTGAATAGTATCTTGACTCTTTTGGTTGATTTGAAAGCTACGCTACCGGTGTGTCGCGCTGTGAAATATGTTACACTGAATTCTCATTTGTGGTTGTTGCTTGTTCCAGTCCAGGTTAAAGAATAACCACCAATCAGAAGTCAGTTTAGTTTATTCTCTGCGTGACAAACAGGAAGTATGGTAGAGCAACTTAGTCATCGTGGGAAAGTCATTAGATATGTCAAGTACTTACACGGAGATGCTTTCAGGGTGTACCATCATGCAAAATTTTTATGAATTTGCGTGCTTGGAGAACAGTGTAATGCAAAATTAACTGAAAGTCCCACATATGCAAATGTGCTCAGCGAAGTATGCAATTTTTATTTAACCATTCTTGTCACAACATCTGTTTTTTGGATAGCAACATTCCATATATTAACCAATATTCTCGTGAAAAATACTGAGCTGAGTACCTCCCACAATATAGTATACTGTTGGTTACCCAGCCATATTGGTACTAAAGGTAATGAAAAAGCAGATCGTGCTGCTAAAATGGCATTATCCCAAGAACCATCTGATTTTAAAATACTGTATACTGATTTTAAACCTAGTATCAAAGAGTCTTTACGTCACAAGTGGCAGGCATCACGGAATGATGCAGTAAATAACAAACTTCATGCAATCAAGCCAACCCTAGGAGAATGGACTCCTTCCTACAGAACCATCCGTAGGGAGGAGGTAGTCATTGCAAGAATTAAAATTGGTCGTACTTATATAACCCACTCCCACATGCTAATACACCGCTCCGGTGGCCTAGTGGTTAGAGCATCCGCCTCAGATGCGGGAGGTCGTGGGTTCGAACCCCGGCCGAGTCATACCAAAGACCTTAAAAAATGGTACTAACAGCTGCCTCGCTTGGCGCTCAGCATTAAGAGGTTAGTGTTAGGACTGGTCGGCCTGGTGTCAGGATAATGTGACTGGGTGGGACATCATGCCACATGTCTGCGGCATGATGCCCCAGTGCTAGACATCACTATAAACTGTCACACAGCAGACATCGTAGCAATATGACTGAAAAATTGTTAAAGCTATGTTAAAAATCAAAATCACACACACACACCCCCACATGCTGAAAGGCGAAGACCCACCAGAGTGCGTTTCTTGCAATGAACCATTCACTGTTAATCACTTTATGATGGAGTGTTTTGACCTCAACAAACGCGCAGTCAGTACTACAATGTGCATGACATGAAGGAACTTTTTGATACAAGAAGCGTCATTTGTATTATAGAACTCCTGAAAGAATTAAACATTTATTTTAAGCTATAACTCGTATTCTATCACCTTGAGCAGTTTTATGTAATGTAAATGCCTTCCCTTATTTTCAATACCTTTTCATCTGTCTTCATTAACAGACACCATTTATATTGCCTGTTGATCAGGAAGCTTTATATATTACTGTTACCATCTTATCGTTTTACTTCAACTGTTTGGTTTTATGTCGCTGGTTGATACGAAACCTTTTACCACTTTCAAATGATCCTACATATAACTTTTTGTATGGCACTAAATAGCCTAACAATGCTGGTGTGTTGTAAAAATACAATCAATAACCACATCTAGGTTCTCTGAGCACGACACGAATAGTTGTGAAACTAAATGTGATTAGCACAAAGTGCACAGGAATAAGCATTATGGTGTAGTTTGAAACCATTCATGAAGAAAGTTTTACAAATGCGTGTTTAAAATATGGGCTAACTAGTAGATCCAAAATGTCTGCTTCTCAGTGTGGTTCATTGCGATTTCATTCAGCAAATACTGGCTGATGATATAGATGATGACAATAATTTTTAAAATTACGAAATATATCAAATTATTGGAGCTGGAAAAGTGTTAATGGAGATACCAGTGAGTGATTTTGAGCCCGAAATAGTGTTAAATACGAGTAGGATGTACATGCTGGATCAATAAAAAATAGATGGCATGACCCTTTCAATGGGGTTTCAAAATTAAATGTACAAAAGGGCAGATTACTGAGTCTAATTAAAATACACACAGTATAAAAGTATAATGCAATTTTCATTTTTTTTTTTTAATTAATCAGTTTTGCTCTGTGGATCATATGCTACAAAACCATATGCATGTATACATATCAGGGTCAAAATAAATGAATAAAATAAGGGTTAACAATGAAATTAAGAAGTCAAGATATTTATTTAATATCTCTATCTGCACAAGCATTGATGGACAAAATACCCTTATACAGCGTTATGGAACAGATAAGAAGTTTGGCATGGTAGCCAGTAAACTACTGATTTAACAAAGGAACTTTATGTTAGTGAAAAATTCTTTTTTGGAGCAGATGTATCCAAAAGATAATATTTGTGAGCTCTGAAAAATTGTACATAACAGTCACAAAGATCAGTTTCCCAACATATTAAAGCTGACAGAAAGAAGCACAGAACAGTATTGATACAAAGAAAAGGAGCAGAGTATGCTCAGAAATAACAGATTAATGCATATACAACTAGAGGTGACACCTATCAAAGATGATGATTTCAGTACAGCTCTAAGAAAGTGGAGCAAGAAGAAAGATAGATATACTGTATATTGAAGTTTATATAAATATTGACCTTTGACTGATTTTTCCTTCCCCTCCTTTTTTGGATAAAGAGGGTCATCTCCCTTAAGATAAAATCCTGTCATCATCTTTCCTTAAATTGTACATGGGGAACAAATTTGGAATTTCTCTTTTTTATGCTGAGATATTTAACCAGTGAATGAAGGTGCTGATGGAATAAATGAAATTAGCATAGAATTAGATTTCAAACTGCTCAAGTTTATCACCTTGTGTAAGTTAAAAAAAATTGTAGAATAGGACTGGGTGTAGTTAGTAGTTTTCGTTCTTCACTAACAAATACAACTACCTGTGGCTGCAGCAGTCTTTATCATCTGGAGGAAGTAATATGTGATAGATTTTATTGGTATTCAGCCTTATTCCCATGCCCAAATTTGTTCTAGATGAATTTTTATTTGCACGAGGAAATAGCATTATTTATTCTGTTTTGAAGATAACATCGTAATGTCTTCCACATGTAACTGAGACACGAAATTGGCAATAAGATGTTTTCAAATCATTCATATTGTACGAAACAAAGAGAGTTACCATATATACTCGTGCATAAGCCAAATAATTTAGGAAAAAATAAAGGCCTGGAAGTAGGGGGGGGTCGGCTTATCCACAGGCCAATGTCTAAACTTGAGAGGTTTTAAATCTTTTTGTATACTACTGTATAGGCTGTAAATCTTGGGACACGAAAAAAATGATTTTTTTCTGTGTGCTAAGACATATGCACGTAAAAAAATATCATTTTCGGTGTCCCAACAGTCATTAAACTGTTATCAAGTACTATGATTGATTTTGTTATTATTCTGCATGTGCATATTTTCTGATTTCTCCAATACGAAATTAAATAAAGGTGAATACAGACTTCATAATTCGCAGGCCGCGGTTGAGTTTACCCGGGAGACAAGGCTGAACTATATGTACAGTACTTACATGGTGTAAAGCGTGCATAGCGTCACTTTAATCCTTATTTATTCCCAAATATATTAGATGCAGATTTTGCTTTATTCATTGTTTCGACCAAATTTCATTCTTCCGGATAACATTTCAGCTAGTCCTTAATAGCTGTGCCATTTACATTGAATCACGCGCTTACGAGTTCCTCATTTTCAATGATATAAGCGATCTGCAAACTGAGGTAATATTTATGAAAAGGTACGCACGTTTTAATTGTACAAGGCACATAACCAGCATAACTTACATGTTCATGAAGAGTGGTAATAATAACGGCTAAAATTCTCATTTATAGATCCACTAAGATCATCATCAATTTAAAGCTTGATATTTCGGCATCTCCTTTATTGATATTTGGCGGATTTGTCTTTCGTTTTCCAACAGCAAAATCGGCCAGTTAATCTTTAAAATCCCGAAACTGGCTTGTGTTAAGGGGAATTTTGACCGGCAACTAACCAGTACATTGATGTGTAATTGCCTTTCATTCCATAATATTAGCACGATTACCGTAGTTCTCTAAAACGGGGTGTAAGGCATACCTGTCAATTTTTCAAAAGCCAAGTAGGGAGACTGAATAAAAAAACATTGTGACCAAAAATCGGGAGGTTTCTCATGGCATTTTTAAAGCCTTGTTTTCACTAATATTGATTGATCTTCCGGGTCTAATATGGGCGAAATTCGCAAAGAACGCACGTTTTTTTTTTCTCCCTGTGATGCGAGTTATTTTCCCCCAGGACGTGCCCTACTTTCATATTCTGGTCAACTGTGGCCAAACTGCACAACAGCTAAATATTAAATAAACAAGCAAGAAAGCCAGCGCGACTAATTAAAAGTTAATCCTTATTGATGCAACTATTTTGTGAAAACGACTGGCCCTCCGTCATGATTCAAAGAAACTGTGTGTTACACAAGCACCAACAATTGATTGGCAAATAAAGGATTACCACTTTGGTGAACTCAAAGGTACCTAACTAGGCATCCTCACGGTACCGTACATGTGGCAACTATTTTCCCCTCGTTGTGTATCCGACCTTATTCCATAATTGTCAACTCGTAAGGCATTTAGTATTGCTCACTATAAAACGTATGTATTCTGAATTAGTTTTTTGAGGTATCATATACTGCGTAGTATGTATTTTCATTCCTTCTTTTAATTTAACGATGGTAGTTAACGTTCATATATACAGTATAAAAATGCCAGGTGCTCATTTGTGTAAGTTTCTTTGGTGGGAATGAAGCTACAGCATTCATGGTGGTCATTCTTGGGATTGAAGTTTATTGCCGACAATTTTATTGTTGTATTTATTTTTTGTTCTGGTGTATTTTCTGATTTTTGTATTGTTGTAGAGGAACAAAAATCATAAATATACGTGAATGATGTTTAAACTTAATATCCTTTTTATTGAAGAAGTCAAAAATTCTTTCTAGTAAAGTAATTATTTTGTCACGACAATATTCACAAGTGATACAACAGAACATGGCTTCCATGGAATACATACAACATATCTATGTAGGATTTTTGTTTTTTTAGGAGACATGAAAATCGAAGACATAATGTAATAGTCAGGAGTTCTGTGCAAAAATTGGGAGATATTATGAAATTGGGAGGTAGGCGTGGAGTGACCCCAAAATTTGGGAGTTTTTTTTTTTTTCCAGCGTGCGATTTGACAGGTATGGTGTAAGGTCGCTTACATCAAAGCAAACTACAACTCAGATTTTACGGTATAATTTTAGAAGGATTATTTCTGAAACTTCATTATTGTATTTTGGAGATATCATTAAAGTTTAGTGCATTGGTGCCCATGATTCAACCCCAAGAGATGTACTTCATTCAGCAGAATGTACTTCATTCAGTGCATGTTCAAAGCTACAATGCACATGTGGTGGCGCCATTATGTAAATACGTTCACTATCCTAATTGCGAGCGTTGAATCAAAACGTGTTGTTGTTCGTTGTGTTTTCATACTGGGATCAAATTTTAATGAGTTAGGTATTTACAATTTCAAGGCAAAATAAAAACTTTGTTGCTGGTGCACTGATATAAAATATCCAATTCAATGATGCATAAACAAGCAATAATTGAGTCAGAAAAGGAGAGGTAGTGCTACAGCAACTTGCAATTGCTCAATTCTTGTCATCGTTCATTCGATCAAATTATACACAAATCTAAATTACGCAGAAACAATAAGAAAACAGACAATTAAATAAATTACTTTTCGAACAAATTTAAACCATTTCTTTTTAACAATTATACATGCCAACCCCGAGATAAGTGTACGTGTACTTTTTGTTAATATAAGTTTGCCTAAATAAATGCATTTAGAACTTGCCGCGTGCATCTTAGGATGTCTCGGAGTTGTGGGTCGGCTTATACACGGGTCATGCACTTTTTAGTGTTTATACCAGTTCAGTTTGGGGGGGTCGGCTTATACGCAAATGGGTTTATACGCGAGTATATACGGTAAATGGAGCCACCATTTAATGGCCTAAAACATTGGATAAAACTCAATACAACCAACAGGTAATCTGTTTGAAAGTATTATTAATATCTTCTCATAAATGAGAATTGCATATAAATACAGTGTGACCCCACTATAGCACGCTCTGTTATAACATGAATTTGGATATAACACGGTCGTGGTGTGGCTCCCGAAATTTCATATACATGTATTTTTTTGGTACACGAAAAAAAAAATTTCTTTCGTAAAAGTATGAAAAAACAAAAAGGTTTATTATCATTTTAGGGAAGAGATTGCGTATAAATAATACAAGAAGAAAGTGGCATGGCTCCCGAAATGTTATATGCATTTTTCTCATACACGAAAATATAGTGTTTTCTTCTTAAAAGTACAAAAAAAACGTGTAAAGAGTGTATTCAGGAATCGCGCAGGGCTTCACCAATGTCGCAAATTGTGATTTTTTTTTCCTTATTGGCGGCAAACTATACCATCAGGCGATTTTTTTTATTGGCAACATGGTTGGCTGTTTAAACTTGTATATACAACCATTGGTTTGGAGTGGAGAAATTCAGTGGCCCCATGAAAGGAAGCCGCAAAGTTGATATAAAATGCACTGAAATTTATCTATTGTTACATAAACAAAATCTTTGTCAGTATTGACAGACTATCTTAACAGTGCATTGTTATATCATAATCCGCTTAGCATGAGCACTATATGTTTTGAGATATCCGTTTTTTTCAAATTTACATTTCTGGTAGCGGAGATCAACCGGACGAGGCATCTTCTCATAGTCTATCTTTCGTCGGATTTTCGGCCACTTGCTAGTAATTAATATATTTACATAGACTGACATTTGTATGTGGATGGTAAGTAAAATTCCTCTTCTTTTCACTCAGAATTAAATCCTTCAGAACATTCACATTTTCTGTCGTAGTCCCTGTCATTAGACCAGAACACCTGCGTCTCTATCATCGATTGACCCTTTTTTAAAAAAATTCTGACTCATGCGTGGAAGGCAGCATCACTCCACTACCACAAATGTAAAAAAACAAAATACAAAAAAACAGCAAAAAAACAAGCTCTCACTTGTCTATTCAATAGGCAGGGAGGAAAAGTAACTACAGTTGACCATACGACGGCCAATTCATTTTTAAAAAAATGTACCCAGATAAAATAGTAGCTGAAATTTCAAAGAAAATATTACCTTTGAAGCACTGATTGTTATTAAAACGTACTAAGCAAATGGGGAAAAAACCAGTCTCGCAATACAATTTTTTGATGTTGCCGCCACAATAAGAAACGGGCATTTGTATGGTTCTCCAATGCTGTCCTTTAGCGGTGACTTCAATATCGCATGCACCCTTTATTAAAGAAAGCCAACTACAATGTTCAATAAAAACAAAGAACCTTTTTTCAAAGGAAGTCAGTACCGAACTTAAATAAAAACAACGGAATCTGATGGATTGTTTCATCTTCCAGCGTGACTGGAACACTTTTACTGTGCCATGAACGTTTCCTTTTTACAGGAAAGTTTATGCTTACGAACTCTACCGAGGGCGCTTAAAACGCAAACTTTTACCGACTTGGGACGTTTTGAAAAGTAATGTGCTTCGTCATTCATTACGTGATTGTGCTATTTGTTTCCACTGAATTCAGACCTATATGACCTGTGACAAACTTATTGAATATTTTGAATGTGTGTGTGTGCATATTTTCGATGGAATTACTTGTATTGAGGATTCAATGATGTGACGTGATTCGCGGGTGAGTACAAGGTGTTGATACTTTATTCATTGCTACACATTAGACATGTATATATAAACAGTATACACATATATGTACCAATGAGTATTTCTCTGAATAAAGTAAAATACTATATATGCCTTCTGTTTTCACTACAGGTATATTTTTCATTTAATATGCATTGATTTAAGATAATTGTGCCAATGAAGCATGTATTTTTGCGCCCGCATTTACTACCCTACACCCCCCCCCCCCGTTTCGGGTACATGCATCATTTTCTTCAGCAAACTGACCTGGTTGCTTAACATGGTTCGGTCTATAACACGGTCGGGTTCTATGGCTCCCAACTACCGTGTTATAGTGGGGTCACACTGTATATGATAACTGTATGTCTGTCTGTAATCTGCATACAAGAAATAGGATCAGAATGTCAACATACATGAAAGAGCACCACCTACCTTTCAAAGATGGAAAGACCATCAAGTTCATATGTGTATCAGTATGTATCATATTGCAGGCTGCGTATCGTGAATTGTGTTGATACGCAGCACAGGTGTATCGTTTTGCCCCTAATTGCATTTATATATTTGACTTTTGACCCCCTTCACAAAATGTTCCTCAATAAAGTATGGAGACAGTGCAAGAGGAAAAAATATTGCCCAAAGTTAACTTGGCTCAATTGTTTTCAGGTTTTTGATATCAGCTTACATGGAGAGATAGTGATCAGTGAACTTGACATCTTCAGTAAAGTGGGTCGAGGTGTTGCTCATGATGAATATGTCCAATTCTCTATACATAAAGGAACATTGAAGCTGAATGGAGAAGTACATGATGTGAAAGATGGCAAGATTAGAGTTGAATTTCTAAAGGTAAGTATTTGATTACAAGTTTCTCTGGCACATGTACGATGGCCCTAATGGACCAAAAGAATTCATGGGATGGTCTATTTGTCTATTGTCTATCTGTCTGTTAGCACAAGTTATCTCTACTCCTACACATAGATTCATCTCATGGTCCAGTTTGTCCTAAATAAAAATGGTGCCACTTGCAAATCCAATATGGCCACCACAGTGTCCAAAATGATATAGCTCTTCCTGATTGGATGGTCATATTAACATGGGGTTTTAAGATTTTTCTATGTTGTCCAGTTGCTCCTAAATGAAAATGGTGCCCATCTGATGTCCTATATGTCCACCATGACATCCATCTTGAAAATGTTGTTACCACTATGCATGTCAATATTGCATTTGCGCTGAAGACTGTCAAGTTAGTCCTGAATGAAAATGGTGCCAATGTGACATCCAGTATGGTGGCTGCCTTGAAAATTTTCTGATGGCTTTTTATGATGTCTAGCTCGTCCTAGGTAAAATGTTGCCAATCTGACATCCAATATGGCTACCATGAGAGCCATGTTACTAATTTTGTTATCACAACTTTACTTGAACAGAAAGTCATATTGACATGGGGTTTTCACCAATAGACTTTTTATGATCTCCAGTTGGTCTTAAATGAAAGTGGTGCCAATCTTCATACTATATGGCCACTGCAGCATCCCTTTTCAAAGTCTTATTATTGCTCTTCCTTTCTTGAAAATGGTGTTGTCTCTGTTTCTCTCCAAATGGAATGTTGTTATCAGCATGGGGTTTTCACTAGTGCAGGGTTATTAGTACAATATACCCTTGGGTTTTGATGATATGAATTTCAGTTTAACTTGTTTCTGATTCATGATAATTCCAGAATGTGCATTATTTGGGTCAGAGCATGAGTCTTAATTACCCTTAATTTGCCACTGGCATAATTCCCTACTAAGTGAACACTGTCCTTAATAAATAGACTAGGTATCAGTGATTGGCATTTACTGATGACTACTGTTTACAATTTATTGGTCAGTAATATTGCACCTATTCAAAATATAAATCAACTGGGCAGAGCTAACATGTCACAGATGTCACACTTAGGTGGGCATAATTGAATCAAGATTAGGTTATTCTGAGGTTATCTTTGAGGTTTAGGATAATTAGAGGAAGTGGGAATCAGTTATGACTGCTCTAACTTTTGAACAAATATCGGCATTTGTTGGACTGCCTATTAATATACATATGATTCTATTGGTGATAGGGCAAACATATTGTTTTAAAGCTTGACTGTGGCACATTCCATTTTTTAGTTAAAATCTACCCTACTGCATTTGAAAATTATTATTATTATTATTATTATTATTATTATTATTATTATTATTATTATTATTTTAAGACACAAAAATTGGTATATATGTGTTTAATATGATATGCTCAATTTATGTTAAAATGCCTAAGTATAAACTTCCTTCCAATGCTAAAAAAATGCTGGCTGAGAAATTTGAAATAGGGAACATATCTCATGTTCAACTCAGAAACTTTCACTACTACTGGGAGGAATATTGGAAAGCAGTCAGCAACCTTAAATAAAAAGATGATATTGAGAGTCTGTTAAGGGTGAAACTTGATAAAAACAATTAATATCCTCAGTGGTCACAAGTCAATGATCATTTAGAAGGAACCTAAAATTGTTTGTGGATTTTATTTACCAAAATTTCTGTGCAGTAAACTATGAGATATGTACCTCGTCCTCTTTCAGTGAATTGTCATACATTGGCTTGTATTAATTAATCAGAGTGGTTGGTGCATTTTTTCTGTCTCAGAAATGACCTGCCAATGATCATTCCAATCCTCAGAATAAAAGGAAACACAAAGTTAGTAATAATTCTGAGGAGAAGGAGAATAAATTTGAAATTGTTAGAAGTCGTAATCATCTCTTTGCTCCACATATAACAAACAGTTCCAACTATGAGTTTACTAAAACAAATTATTCTTGAAATTTCAGTTCTGACTCATGAGAGTTTAATTTGATTCTTCAAATTATGGTGTCATGGGTCAAATGTCTTTTCAGTGGTAAAAGTTATTGAGAACCCTGCCAATACACCTCTTATGATACCTGGTTGGTCCTAAAAGAAAATGTTGTCAATTGTTACATCCACTATGCTTGCCATAACAACTGTCTTAAAAATCTTCTTGTCACTACTGCCCCCTGAATGGATGATGATTATGACATGGGGTTTTCACAAAATAATTTCTAATGATGTCTACTTTGTCATAAATGAAAATGTTGTCAAGCTGGCATCCAGCGTATACAATCAACATCTAATTTGGAAATCTTGTTTTCGCCAAAGAATATTTGAGATGGTTTCAGCACTCGATATGGTCTTATCTTGATTTACTGGAAATTCTTTTCACTCAGTAGCTGATGAGTCCCTTTGAGTGTCATCTTTGACCCCTACATGCTTAATGCAATAAATAGGCCCCCAAACCTGCATTAGTATATTCTGTAATTTGGGGTCTGATCTCTCCTGTTCATAAAACATTGCAATTTATTGCAGATAGATTTGTCTTCAGCACGTGAGTGCACATATTGATCATTTTTAGACACATTCCAGTATTTCTAGTTGTTGTTGCATCATGGTAAAAGGGACCTTTACAGCATATTTAAAAATCCGATGTTTGACAGCATGTAAATGCATGCAGAATAGCTCAACCCCACTTCCTATCAGCATTTCAAATTTCTGGGTTCAGCAGATAATGATCAGTTCTATAACTACCAAAGAACCAATCAGATTAAACATAGCTTATTTAAAATGGTGTTTTTTTCCATTTGACTGGAGCATCTGGATTTGTCTTTTGTCTGTGACATGATGAATATCTTGTCATGTGACTATGACACAGATTTGTCTTGTGACTGACATGATGAATATCTTGTCATTTGACTATGACATATTTCATTAGTGTGTCAAACTACAAAATGGCTGAAATAATTTTAAGTGAACTCAGCAATTTGGGGTACATTGTGAAATTATTCATTCAGTTTTAGAAATTTTAGAATACACTTGAATTAGGTCTTATCACTGCAGTTGTGAACCATCTTGCCTTGTGTCATGAGACCCTAGCAGATCACCATTATACTCCGTTGGGGGCCAAAACTTGCAAATTGTGTAAGTTCCAATCTCAGTCTCAATCCATTTTGATAGTGGCTAGCTCCCAGCAGCATCAACCACCAAATATCACAACCCTGCACAAATGCCAACACACCTCGATACAATGCCCACATCTTGCTATGCTTTCAGGTGAGCTAGATTTGGAATGTTAAGGAGTGCTTCTGACATTTCAGGCACCTGGAAATGAAGGCCATTGCTATGAAGCCCCCACTTTGTTGGGGTGGGTTGTTTTGTTGGTGGAATTGGTTGACGGGTTGTACCTTCTTACAAGGTGTCCGCTTTATTGGGTTATCATTATCTAGAGGGTGATCGCCTTCAGTGTTATTGCCCAGATCGAGTAAATATCAATATAAAGTGTGAAACTTATAGGTGGAATAGATAGAGATCTGAGCAGATATATAAAACAGAATGACACGAGCCCCCGTACATGAAAATAACAATTTAATCAATTACATAAACAACCGTGATAATGCATTACATTAGGAAGATACACTTCTTTTGAAATAAATCATTCACCGAATTTCAAACACAAATATACTTATATAAATAGCCAATCTGTTTTAAATGAGAGAATTGGTTCATCATAGAATCAAGTGAACAATCGAAGTCATTGCCTTGTACAACTTCATAACCTGCTTTTTTCCGGTTCATTCCAACTTCACTGTGACTGTTCTTCTTGGTCCTTTCCACTTTTCCTTTCTCTTCTCCAAACTCTGTCTCGTCTCTTTCGGCCCTCGAACTTTGTGTGGGTAGGTGGATACGTAAGTACGAGATACGTAGATACTTCGATAGGTAGGTACGTGGATACGTCCCGTGGAGCTATTTCACCTTCCAAAATAAACAGAGAAGAAACCTAAATCTTCTGTCAGATATCCTACTGGGAATAGATCATAACTCCCCTATCGTTATGTCAGATATCGTTCTATCGGAATTCAAACAGATACCAAAGGCTATCTGGTCAAGCTAAACATGGCAGACCATAAACAAACCTAGTTTCATAAGATTAATGTACTTCCTAAAGGCTATTTCAACCTGACTCACATTATCATCACACGAGACAACAGTTCCGTTCTCGTCTCAATTACACAAATAAATGAATGAAATTCATTGCATGGCTTAACTACGTTATTTCTAGCGAATACAAACATTCAAGTCTCTAGCATATATGAAATCTCACTTCATGGTTTAACAACGTTAATTTCAGTCAATACGCACTCAAATCTTTATCATACGTGAAATCATCTAAGGTCGGTGAATTCACACGGATTCTCGTAACTCATATCAACTAAGGTAAGGCATGAAATTCTTAGAATATTTATTTTCCTTTAACAAGCAAGACGACACATTCAGACAGTTCGCCAAACTTATATAAAGAAGATCATTGAACGAATTCAGATAGATGAACTCAACACAGTTGTACTCATACCAAGAAAATTGATCTACGAATTTAAACAAATAAATTCATGCAAATATAAGCAAATAATTCAAACAAATTATTATATTGGTATCAATGGATTACATGAGACTGGCGCAAATACCTTGTGCTTTCAAGCTTCGCTCGCTTCTACTACCAAAATCGTGTCCGTCAACTTTCCAGACATCCAATCCCTCGGATAATCATTTATGATTGAATTTCTTCTAAATTCAAACTCGGAGTCTCCTACATTTGTTTTCTCTTGCAGAAAAGCGTAGACTGACAAAACTTTTGCGATGGGACATATTAAAACCAAGGATTTTCATGTGGGAACCATGCCCCTTATTTAGCATAACCAATCCGGATTAAATATATCTCTCGCCTTTTATAACTAGGCGCCAAAATTGTAGTCTGCGTGACCTCGAGATTCCCAAATAACTGATCCTGGACAATTTCAAAATCTGACATTTTCCGATACAAGATCGAAGTTAACCTTTCCCTTCCAGTCTGTCTGACTGTTAAACAAATGAATGCTTAATTAAGAATTGTTTACTTCCGCAACACAACCATTAACAATCCGTGCATTATGGTGATTTAACATGCAACGGTCCCCATCAATCTAATTAATCGTTCACCTGCCCAAATTAATGTGCTCTTCATAGATTGACAGAAATTTGCACCCTTGCAGCCATCTCAGACATTTCAGTCAGGACATGTCATCAATAAAACATGCTCTCATTCTTCACAGCAACTGTACTGTTATCAATTAGATTAGACAGAAGAGAGAACCAAATACCCAGACATCTGCCTTCCCATTTGGGATTTTTCTCAGGCAGTATTCTTGTCACCAGATCCATGATCAAGTCTGTCACATCCCTGGTTGGCTCAAGCTTCTGGTGGACTCACTCTCTTGATAGAATAAACTGGTCCTCCCAGCATAGTCCTTTGGCAGATCTGCATCTGCTGGGATTGAGCACTTGCAGACCTTGCTACAATGAGATTGAATACCAGGCTCCTGACCCTTGTCTCACCAAACCCAAAAGCCTGAGCAGCCTGTGCCTTTGTCCCAAAGTGAAACAGTCTCAAGGCATACACCCTTATCCTTCTGATACCCAAAATCTTGCAGAAACCAAAAGAATATGAGTGCTGACTTGTCCTGACTGTGTTCATAAGCAAGAGAAAATGTGAATCATTGGCCTCAATGTAGAGTCATAGGTTCTGAAAAGGGGGTTGCATTCTCCTTGTTGTCCAAACTCCATGATTTCAGACACATTTTTGCTATAATGGAAGGGAGGATATTATTGACAAGAAAGAACTTTTTAAGTGTGTGTATATATGTATATATATTTCCCCTATAATACATATCTGCTTACATTATAAATAATTCTTCCCAACCTTCCCTGCAATGTGAGCATCCTTTAAGGTCACATTCAAGTGAAAACAACTGATATATACCAGTAGCCACCAATCAGGTAGAAAGGGGAGATAACCTGTAAGAGTTGCTTCCCTTTGTCTACTATGTAGAAAAAGATATCTTTTCATCTTTCTGGAAGGGTTAGATTTGGAGATAGCAAAGAAGGTATTGTAATATAATGTGTTCAGGTAAGTTTTATAGAAGAAACATTTACTAAAAAATGTGCTTTCTTCTATTGTCATGGAATATTGGTTGTTTGAAATGGAATTGAGATAAACTTAATATAGAAAAAAGTGTAATCTTTTCCTTGATTCCTTCTAGTTGCACACAAAATTAAAAAATGTCACAGTAATGGCATAGAGAATTGTTATACATGTATTTATAGCATCACAAACAATCACAATTATCACAGTTATCAACTACTTTAACTTTCAATTGATTTTTTTTATGAGACTATTTCACATTGAACAAGCATTAGAAATAAATATTTGTTGCACAGTAATACTCTCATTATGTTCTAAATCACTGCAGCAGAAAAAAGGTATCATTGGGATTGCAAGTTTATTGCTGGGACTGCGACCTTTTTCAAGAAAGCAGTCCTTTTGTCCAACTTTCTAAATCCTGTGGAGAACCCTCGCTATATTCACATATCTCCTCATTGATTATCTGTTTATTAACAGTATTGTACCTGATGCACATGTTGTTGTACAATGGCATGGCATACATGTATTTTTCAGTATTTGGTGGTACCGTAATGTCTGAACAGTTACATCAGCTCTGATGCATGTAGTGACGTTTGCCATAACATATTATTGCTGTTGCTATGCCTGTAAAGAAGAAAACAACTGTAACTCTTCTTCTTCATATATGTTACCTGATCATATTACCTTAGAAGTATGACCACTACCTTGCAATACTGAACTTAAAAAAATCTGAAAGAGTCAGGCAAGAGTGATCCCCACCATAGATAGGGATTTGCATCAAATCCCACACTGGGACAAGTTGGTTGCAAAAGTTACTTGTCCCTATCCTCATTATACTCAATACAATAAAGTTTTTAAGGTGAAACCTTTTAGAAATCTAGGTGTCATAATTTTGCTTCAACAAGCTGTTACACATCTTTACAGTTTGATATGGGTAAAAGTCAAGCCTCTGAGAATGTAAAAATTGTGACTTTTGTCTGGTCAGACATTGTTGCACGTGCAGCAGATCGCTAGTGTTTTTAAGACTGAACCTGTATTAATACACTATCACATAAAAGTAAGGCTCCAGTAGATATATATGTAAGTACATAATTACTTTTCACAAGAAAATGTCAGTAATTTGCATTTGAAAGAAGAATTTCAAACATCTGAATTTCTACAACTTTCATACTAAAAGATCCATTCTGGTCAAACTCTGTTCTAGGGAGCTACACATAAAGGAAGATTACTTAATGGCCATAAAAAAATGAAACATTACAAGGTCATTATACCAATTAGACTTTCACCAATTACATTGTCAGCTTTATACATGTAAATAGATAATAACAAAACATTGCATGAAAGTTTGTGGTAATTGGCTGAGATAATTAAAATACTCATTCAAATGTAGTTTGGCAATGGTTGTCTTGTGAAAAGTAATTACATACTTTGAGAAATATCCCCCTTCCCTTCAGCATCACAATGTATCAATTATTTCTTGAAAATATCAGTGGCCTTGGATAACAATAAAGTTGCCTGATCAGGTGAAAAATCAAAATTTTTGAAATTCTCTGTCTCCTCAGATCCTGATTCATATAGATAAAAATGTGTGATAGCTCGTCAAAAGGGAAGCTTTCTCCACATGAACATGATGCCTAAACTACTGAAAAGTGACACAGTAAATGTGAACATCATTCGGAAATCTCAGTTTAAGTTTGAAACTGGAACATAATGCTAATAATATTTACCCATTTCAGTATCAAGCTTACATTGGGTATCTATGTAAACAACATATTGTAGAATGACAAGAAGTCAAATTAAGCAAAGGTTATTTCTAAATGATACATGCCAAATGTTAAGTGATGTTGAACTGTCAAGAGTAAAAAAATGCACTCAGATTTGTTCTCAAGGTGTGAATCTGCATCTACTCAATCTAGGATGAGTGGGCAATTTCCTTAAAAGAAGAGGTCTCTCCACTGGAAAAGTGAACAGTCTTAACCAAGGCTCTGATCATACATGAGATAAACTGTGATCATATCAAGTTAAAATATTATACTTTGGACAGACATTGCATCCAGTCTGCAAGCTTTGCCAACACCATCTCATATTGCAGGATGACTAGAAAAGACTAGGCCTTCCATGTATTGATTGACAGAAGTACTTTTTTGCTACTGGCTGTATTTTGCCCATCATCACCTCCATCAGCAGAGGTGTACAGAGTCCCAGCATCTGTTGAATTCTTTGTGAAGATAGACCAGCCCACATTCAAGCAGTTAACAGTCTGGTCAAATGGTGTTTTTCTTGCATTGTTTAGAGCGGCAATTACTAGACCTGAATCAGTTTCACAGATGGTGCATGCGGTGAATAGCGTCACTCAAAACACTTGCCAATACCATGACAATAGCCAAGAATCTACAGCTCACAGCGAAAGATGCATGGCATTTAACTTCCATTTTCCTCAGAGAGCATCACAAAGCTACACTAAGATCACAGCCATTTCCATCAGACCTGCTCTGGTCGGATGGAGGAAGTCTAAGTAGGCCCCTGCCTCAAAGCTGTGTCCAGTTGGGAAACTCCCTTTCTGGCCCTATATGCATTCATGTTATCAAGGGCCGATGATGACCAGAAATGTGTTGGTGGGGGTCATTTTCACCAGTGTTTCTTCCTGCCAGCATCTTTCCTGAAAGAAATGACACCATGCTTACGCTGTGGTTGTCACATATTAGGGAAACGGGCTTGTTATACTCACTTTGTTATGGAATAGGAAAGACTTTGCCCTACAATCCGTGGATTCTGCAGATCAAATTCAGTACCCCTCCTGCATTGTCGGGGCCCTTGCTACTACAGATGTTCCAAATGATCCATTATGGCCTTTATTCTGCAAGAGAAAATAAAGTCTTATCACAAAACACAAATTCACCAGGTTTCTTTTATCAAGACTTCCTTATTGATAAAGGGTAGTGGCACACTTTGGCCAGTCATAGACCTCGGCTCTCGCAACCTTGCCATATAGGCACTATACTTCAGAATGGAAATGCCAAGACTGGTTCCAGATGCCATTTAGAAAGAGACAATCAGTCTAGATCTGCAGTATGTGTACTTCCATGTTCCAGCACACAAATCCTTTGGGAAATAGCTGACATATGCTTTACGGAATACAGTATTCTGGTTAAGGGCACTCCCTTTCAGTCCTTGTGCTTTCACAAAACTGTGGACAAAGTAGTGCCTAACTTCAGGTCCATCTCCACAGCCATGACATCCAGCCATCTGGGAACATGCAACAAAACCACCAGGTGAGTTGTATTTTAATTTGAGAGTTGAATTCACATGTTTCACTTCTACTCCACTTTGGATTTTTGTCAGCTAGAATGAAAGCAATAATTGTCCTGAATCAACATTTTACCCACTTAGGGATGGAGTTAAAACACTTGTGAATAGTGCCTATCTCTATTAGGAACATGCTTCGAAGATCATCATGATGGCGTTATCATTCCTCTCAAAGAATTGTATCTCAGCCCAAGAGCTCCTTTGTCTCCTCATTGCAGCAGGAGATCTTATTGGCCTGGTTGCCTGTTTACAAGACCATTCCAAATGATTTTTTTTTTTTTGTCCTAGTGGTCACATGTCAGCAACTGTGAGAAAGTCACTTGGCTTATGGCAGGTATTCCCTCATAGATCAGGCCTCTCAGAATCACATTTTCTTTTGATGGCAGCACAGCAGGCCGTGTTGCTTACCTCCAGCCTGCTTTTCAGTTACAAGCAGATTGTTGTATATCTGTCTCCTGGAGATGAAAGCCAGCATTAATAAATTTAATTGATGGAAAGGCATACTCGTTCATTCATCGTTTACAAGAGTTATTGGTCCTGATAGGCCAGCAACTCCAAAATTTGATTTTCCAACAGAAGTTCTTCTGTTTAAGGCTCTGCCAACCATGATGTAGAAAGTTTTTCCCACTTTGATGCACCCATCACTATTAGCAATAGTTGGGTTTTGTTTGTGATGTGGTACTTTATCGTTTTTTACCCTGCAAACTGCACAGAACCAGATCTGTAATCTCATAATGTGTTGGCAGACCTCAATCATGCAGTTTGTTAGGAGTAATCAGTATAAAAACACTCTAGCACATTTGTGTGACAGCCAGTTAGTTTGTTGTTTGCATTTAAAGTCCTTGTAAGTGAATATTAACATTATTTGTTATGGTCCATTTGGAGCATTCGTTACATATGAAAATCCATAATGGTGTTTTTATCTAACCTGCATTAGCAATTGACAAGACTAAAGGAATCCACCATATAGTCCAGAATAGGAAAATCCCTCCCAAGGGTAAGAATTTGTCGGTAGGAATCGGATGGGTTTTTTTTCAGGATGTGGATTATTTTTCCTTTTTTTTTTGTTGATCAAAGTGAGAATAAGTATCACTTACCCAGCAAGGACAAGACTGAGTGCATATATTTTCCATTGGAATTTTTTATAGTTCATTATTGCATGGATACAACATAGCATAGAATACAGACTAGACATTTTGTCATAGTCACATTTGCTAAGCCCCAGATATTTTATGTTTCTTTCAGGGAGACTTGGACAATCCAAAAATCAATGCATTGTATTTGATGCGAGGAACTCTGGATGGTATGTATTTGTAGTGTTTAAGACGGATATAATTTACCTGCATTAATTATCCTTGAGCAGTAGAATTGTTGAGTACCAGCATTTATTATCCTTGAACAGTAGAAGTGTTGAGTACCTGAATTTATTATCCTTGAACAGTAGAAGTGTTGAGTATAGTTTTATCTGCATTAATTATCCTTGAATAGTAGAATTGTTGAGTACCTGCATTTATTATCCATGAGCAGTAGAATTGTTGAGTATAATTTTACCTATATTATCCTTCAGTAGTAGAATTGTTGAGTATGATTTTACATGCATTCATTATCACTGAGTAGTAGAATTTTTGTTGAGTACCTGCATTTATTATCCATGAGTAGTAGATTTGTTGAGTACTGTATATAGTCACTTATAAATTGAGGCCAAGTGCAAACTGGAAAGATGTAGATTTGCGATTGCATACAGCATTGTCAGATCTGGCTCAATGCAGTTTGTTAGGAGTAATTAGAACGAAGAACATAGACCCTGATCTGAAGATGCATGATGTGATGACAGAACTCTGTTTATACTGTTTGCAGTTGGGCTCAGCATATAAGAGAGCATATACACTAGGTTCTAAGCAGGTATGGGGTCATTTACGATTGTAATCATAATCGATTGTAAATGATTACAGTGTCTGAGGTTTATAGTCTCCAAGCCTGTTCTGCTGCTGTATGATGCACTGGCAGTCCAGGTTCCAATTGATGGAGCTGTAACAATTCATTGACGCACACTGGTATCATGATATTTCTTTCCACCTATGCATGTATTAGTCAGTATGTTCTGGTTCATTGCAGGTTAATACAGTTAAACCTGTTATGAGAGACTGCCCCTGCTGCCAACAAAAAGCAGTCTCTCAAGACAGGTGGTCTGTCATAGCAGGTTTGTACAAAAAGACCAGTTTCCAAGGTCCAGTTTCAGAATAATTTCAGCAAAAATAACCACAATCACTGTACATATATTCGATTCTTTGTTAATACTTCTTGCTAAAATAATGTATACATTCATCAAAAAACAAAATTGTATAGTAATAAAGATATACTTCTATCATTAAACACGAAATCACATTTACAATTGAAGATCGCATATTTTAGCATATGAAATCGTTTCTGAATTACTCCTTTTCCTTTATAACAACCTAAATTTGTTTTGCCAATGTTTAAACTGCTTTTTTGCAAGTGGTCTGCTCTTTTTCACTTCTTTCAGTTACAATAATTATTTTCTTCAGCCTTAAAATTTGTCTCTTTTTTGTTGGAGGTTTGTCCATTGTTATTAAGGTTCTTGGTGTTAAAATTATTAGTGCTCAGTTGTAGTATCGAACGTAAAGACGGTTTTGACAGGGCTGTGGGAAAATATGACAAATCTATACATGTGCATTGCATATCTAACAATTAATGAAATAAAAAGAAACAATTGTCTCATCCAGAAACAGAACCATTTACTCAGAGACAAAAGTCAACAGCTTCATTCAAAGATGACATGCTGGGATTAACTCTATAAGCAAAGTGTAACCCGGTCACACCAGCTTGAATAGACGACAGCTTTGTGATTGGGATGTGATCACTTAACATCGGGGGGTGGGGGGAAACAAACATCATAAGTCTTGAACACTATCAATCGAATCCCGCAAACGATTCTCTCTTGCTGGTTTAATAGACAATGACCTTATTCACCTCCGGAAATACGGATTAGCTCTAAAGACAAACAAGATAAGCGACCACTACGACAACTTTGGCACTACAGCAGCAATTCATGACATGTACATTAGCCTGGTTTCCTACTGTAGCATCTATCACCGGTAGCAACAATCCTTTTTTTAATATTCTTTATATGTTTGTTTTTGATCAGAACAGTCGTTACTGATCAAGCGGTTCTTGTAACAATTGATTACATATAGGTCAGTGGTGTCTGTCTGTTCTCGCGATACGGTCATTCATTTGGATGCTGGATCCTAGGGTAAAGCCGGGAAGCAGGCTAAGTGTGGAAATAATTAGTCTGGTTCCCTGCTTTGTGTTGCTCACCCCTGTACAAATAGTGGAGAAAACTCCAGGAGCATATGAAGCAGGGAACCAGACTAGGAAATAATCTACATATACTTTAGTCTGGTTTACGACAGAAACTATAAAACTCTATAAGCATAGCTAAAATATTCAGATATCGGTAGCAGCCTATTTTTTTATTAAATTTTGCTTTATTTAGAATGGTATGAGCAGTCGTTCTTACAGGGATTAAATAAAGGTCAGTGGAGTTTATCCTTGTTTTTGCGATGCGGTCATTCATAGCAGTGTCGAAATGCATATTTTGCAAAGACATTGCGGTCACTGGTCACGGTCAGAAGGTGGTCACTCATAACAGAGTGTTTATATAATAAAATCAATCCATGCACTACGATTGTGGTTGGAAATGACAGGTGGTCGCTCATAGCAGTTTTTACTGTACATTTGAAGTAAGACAGTTCATAAAATATCACACATCATAATTTGTATCCTTAGAAAATGAGAAATAGAAGTTATCCTCAAAAAAAGCCAATGTTCACATTTCTTTCAAAAGAAGCAGAGCATTACCAATAATTAGAAAAGTGGTCAGCTATAAACACATCCAAACAACTTGGATCTTTGTACACCTGTTCATATTCTCTCTGAGTTCATTTAAACATTGCTACATTGTGATGCATATCACATTGCAAACTCAGCATGTCAAAGACTAAAGTAGTATTATTACAACTCTTTGGTCTTAAACAGAGTAATGGAAAAAAGCAAAAACCAACAAGTTTTGTAAAATTCAAGCAATAATTTATTGCCCTAAAATTACAAAGTAAAAATTTCAAAGTGACAGTACTGCAAATTAATTCCCAAATAGTCCTAGAATTTCTAACACAAGTCCAGTGAATAAAGTTCTGAATAAACTTGAGTGATATTTCAGATAAAATTCAAAGCCGAAGATGTTGACATGCCTGTAGTAGATTGTTGTCTCAAATGTACTGAAATTCTGAACACAACAATGAGACTGATTCTACCTCAGGATCTTACAGTACAAATAAATAATATTCCACTAAACAATATTATATGAAAGACAAAAAGAATAACCTTTTAGAGGGCCAAACGTTAATTTCTAGAAAAATTTAATTATAATTAGAAGGTCTTTTACTAAAATTATACTAAAGAACATGATAAGCATAATGTCCTTGACTCAGACTAAGAGCATAATGTCCTTGACTCATACTAAGAGCATAATGTCCTTGACTCAGGCTAAGAGCATAATGTCCTTGACTCAGACTAAGATAATACTTTTTAACCTACACTCACAGAATAAAATAAACTATATGTTGTTTACAGAATAAAAATCAATGATTCTGGTCAGGTAGACAATGAACTTGATTTTGGACAAGGTAGGCTACAGCATACAATTTTACTTAACTCACAGCAAATAATGAATAAAAACTAACAAACAATGGAACTTAAATATTCATAATATTTATCATGATACATACAATTTGATTCACTATAATTTGGGATTCTTATCATGACAGTGAACAGGTCTACAAAATAAAAATTAAATCGTATGTAGAATTAACAGCATGAAATTTAATCTGTTGCAGCAGATTTTCTCATTGGAGTGCACATTATATTAATGTGTCATGGTTATATACTGACAAGGACAAGTACTTAAAAAATTTAAAATCAGTCAGCTCTGTGGTTAAGTTACTGGACTAGTCACCAGAATCAATCGGGTTTTATTCCTACCATTGGACGAGTCAGGATCATGTACCACAGTATGACTGTCATAAGGCATTTTACTCTGCTTGACTCAATATTATAATCTTCAAAGTGATGCAAAGCTATAAACACCAAGCAGAAACAAACCAAATCCACTTTACCCTTCACCAGTGTCTTTATAGGTTTATACAGCACCTCTACCATATCTATGGTTGCAGATGTGCCTAAGTTACCTGCCCTGCCTGGCCAAGACGTTATTGAAAAAGATGAGGAGGAGGAGGAGGAAGAAGTAACAGAGACAAAACCAGCCAAATCTCGCCGTCCTTCTGGGCCCAAGGTCAAGGACCCTTACGCAGCAGATGACACCAGCACCATGTTGCTTCCTGTTTTTATAGCTGTTGGGGCTTTCATTCCCCTTCTGTTTTGTCTATGTAAACTGTGAATAGGTATGCATAGATAAATGATCTGATGAGGCAGGGCTTATTTGTATCGTGTGTCAGATAAAGAAAATTTTCATTTCTTGTTGGGTTTTTTTTTTTCTTTTCATATTTTTTTTAATTACAAACCTACCTTTCTAAATTGACATATGAATATTTCATCTTGTTCATTTGTATGCCTGTATTTTATATCTTGACAGAATCGCTAGGTTTCTTTCAAAAACATAAATGAAATTCTTCTGGTTGATTTATGATTTTTTTTTTTTATTCCAATATGATATTGTTGAAATGTTTTGGAAAGAAATATGTCTCCAAACCCATTTTGTGTTTACTGATGTGTCTGGGTTTGAATTTGTTTTCTGGTCCAGTGAGGACATTTTTGGAAGTCTTATATTTTTATATGACTTTGTGATACTTTGTTATCTTATCACAGAAGATATGTATTGACTACATAATACAGCTTAACCTCATTATAACAGAGTAGTCCGAGTCGATTTCCACCAACCATGTTATGTACCGAACCACTATTTCTATGGACTGGTGATAAATTGAAAATAGTGTAGTACATAGAACCATGTTATAGCAGGCACTATCAAGTTTTCTTTCATCTCTTATTATTATAAATTGGTGATGGGGTCCATAGTTGTACTGCATTATATCCTGAATTGCATTATAATAAGGTACATTACAGTGGGGCTGTACATCAAGTCCTGGTATAGTTTATGCAAAATATGTGCATATCAATAGTTGACAGATCATTAGGTAATTACAGGAAATCTTCATATCATTCAAAGTCTCTTATTTTATTTGACGCAGAATATCACACTCCCATAAAACATTTTATATAAAATATGTTGGCTGTAAGTTATAAGCACAGATAAGGTGAATATAACTTGTAGAAATGTGGGACCAGAATTTCTTTTTTGTTAATAAAATTCCCGCTTCACTCCCCTTCCCCCAAATAAGTCTAAAGATGATGTTCCAGCTTGTACTTTTTAAAATAGTGTGGTTGGTGTATGTATAATTTTGTATTTAAGGGTTTTTGTCTTTATCTTTGTTTTGTATGCCTATAGTGTCATACCTCAACTTGCACAGCACTATATAGCCTTGATTGTAATGATGTGCTGTTAGCCCACACACACAAACACATACACATACATACATACATACATCAGATTTGGAAATGAAGTCAACTGAAGTAGATTCATTATAAGACAGCCTTTGCACATATTGCATTTGACATGTTAGAATTTCCTTTGCGGAGTAAACTTATAGATTTAGTTGTTGATGTGTAATCAGCTAGTCTTTATTTCAGGATATAAAATGTCCAATAACAAACACTGCTTCGATTAGTCTTTATTTAGAAACATTTTAACTTGTCTAAAGACAAAGATAGCAGGTAGAGTTTTCAATAATTCATTATTTCTGATACTTGTTCTCTTTGTGTTTGCAAATAATTGAACTTCTGAAAGTTCTTATTTAAAACCAAAATGAGCTTAGTTTTGTCAATTAAAGTTAGAAAATACTTGAGTTTTATGAAGATTTTAAACATAAGTGCAAAATCTAACTTTTAGTAGACTTTTTCAGTTTTTTTTTTCACCAAGACTTCTTACGCCTTCATGTTAGGGACATTTAATATAGTTTTGTGTGTTTGTTGTTGTTTAAAGTTTTTGTCATTTTTTAAAATTATGTTACCTCTTACCCTTACCCAATTTACTTTGTATTTGGAACATATTATGATCACTTGCTTTCATTTGTACTGTTATTGACCCTGTGTCAATAACATTGATTTGTGAAAATTATGACAATTGTCTTGGCTGTACATCATATGTCATAGCTGCCAACTGTCCTGTTTTTTTCCGTATTTGTCCCATATTTTGGACCTGAATATGGGTGTACGTTTTTTTTGCAAAAAATACGTTTTTTAATTAAAAAAAAAATAATAAAAAATTTCCTTGCAGTTTTCAGTTTAGAATGGGTACGCGGTTCCATTCTGATGAAGTGTATCGTATGTATATAGGAATACAGTTCTGCAGTATGATTGGTTCATTCGAAATCGAGGCTACCATGCCGGTCTTTATCCGCCATATTGGATTTCGCAAAACAGTTACCGCTACCACTGTCTTATCTTCATAATATTCAATTTCTAATCATGTTGAATAGGAAAGCAGAATATTCAGAATTTCCTCCAGAAAAGACAAAACAGAACTGAAAGGACAATTGTGCCGTCTTGTTTAGATTTGTGAAATCATCTAGTAAAAGAGAAGACTTTACGTTTTGCAAATTGTGTAATGTGATTTTGCTGTTGGACATGGAGGCACACATGAAATACAAGAGCACAAAAAAGCTAATAAACATCAGCTTGCTGCTTCTTCATATACAACTCAGCCTGAACTTGGATCTATGTAAATTCCAGAGGGAACCTTGATGTAATTCGATCGAAATTCGGTTTATTAAATTTCTTTTAGCAATGAACCGTCCTCTTTCAGTTACTAGTGTTGCCGGTGATTTATTTAGCACAAGTTTTCCAGACAGTAAAATCGCAAAGGATTACTCGTATGCTAGAATTAAAACAGTACAGTAAGAAAATCACACAGAATTGAGATTATCAACAAAAGTTGGTAAATTGGAATCGATACTGATTGAAAAAAAAACAAAAACGAGGTGTGGAAAAGGCTCATATAAACAGCCTGTGTCTGAGTGTGTTGCACTCTTGCACCTTCTGAATGGGCACCCGAATGGAACAGGGTTACCGTCCAGAAGGTGCAAGTATGCAACACATGCATCTTTGACATTAAATAATTATGTAAGGCACTGTCCTACCTTTACTGATGGTTGTATATGTTGTAAGTAGTTACATATGCATTAAAATTTTAAAAATCAGTATTTGGTCCTGAAAATCAGTATTTTTGTCATAAGCAATCAGTATTTTTATACTTGGGGGTTGGCAGCTATGCATATGTTTTTTAAAACACAGTTCATGTTATTAATTTAAGCTGTGAAATGATTTTAATGAAACATGCTTGTATTGAGATTTTGAATGAATTTAATAGTGAGAAACGACCACACATATCATTGAGGTGAACCATGTTTGTAAGCCATAAGAGTCCATGCATCCATGTGTCCATTCTGAAAAACTTGATAAGAAGATGCTGAAAAAAACGCACAAAGTTATCAAATGAAATTTGATAGGTATACTTTTATTGATATTTGCATGACACAATTAAATTTTAGAACATTACAGGAGTTCAGTTTGTTGGCTTTACTGGAAAACAGTAGAGCTTAGGTGATGGCCTATTTTTCTCACATTTCTGAGCCATAAATGAGCATCAAAATCAAAATGATGTGGATACTGATGTAACTTTCAAAAATCAAAATGCCTATCAAAATTTCCTTACCTTTAGATAGAGTATAAGTTGGATTTACATGGAAAAAATAATAATGAATAAAATAAGTTGGTTTAAACTGAAAATTTCAGAGTAAACTTCAGATGTTTAAGGAAATTTAAGCTTTCAAAGTTGAAACAGCTATGGTAATGGCAATACACAGCATCTGAACTGTGTTCTGCAGAAAGCTTGAGCAATGATACACATGTGAACAAGTCAGAAAAATAAGGTCAACTCTTGTCAATAAGAATATTCAAGACAGACCAAAAAATAATGAAATTGTCCTCAATTCAGCTTTGATTTACTCTTCATGAGTAAATGAAAAATGAGAATATGAATTTAATAACAATTACAGTGACGGCTTTTTTAACTTGAAATTAGACTAAACACACCGTACATGTAGCCTTGTCGATCAGGGCAAAATTATGTTTTCAGAACACTTGTACCACAACATATTTTAGTACATGCATGTTTTGCAATTACCGTAATGTTATCTTGATCATTTTGAAAGAATGCTCAAGTGATGGCAGAAAGTTTGAAATTTTTGCACAATGCAGGCAGTATAAGGTTAAAAAAAAGTCCACAAGTCAGAATAAAGGTCACATAAATATTAGGATAGAGCTATTCTGCAATAGTTTTCCACACTGGAATACATGATCATGCATGAGAAATAATGTTTGTTCACAGTATTCTTTTGTTGGCAAAGAATTTTGCAGGAAACCAGACGATATACCTGTTTTCTATGATAAGCTTCAAAGAAAATTTTATGCAACATTTCACTGTTGCTAAGTGCATGTGAAAAATAAGCACACATTACCTAAATTAATTTTTATTTTTAAAAAAAAAGATTACTTATACGCTTGTTGACAAGTTTTGACAGTAGTGTAAAAATGTAAAAGGAAATTTTATTAATCATTTGCCAACAAATCTTGTCAAACACTGGGATGCAAGCATCATTTTATTTTATGATTTCTGTTATTCCAAATAAAAATATAGCTACTCCGATGTTGAAAGTAACTTTAGATACATTCCTCCATCATCTTGTCCTGATGCTTTGTATGAAGTTACATGCAGTTGTTTCCACTATTTTACCCAAATGCAATGAGCAACCAGTTGCAGAAACCTTTCTTGTTATTATAGGTGATCTGTGTGTACATTATATGATGGCAGGTTGAAGATTGTAAAACTGACTTTAGTCAGAAATTGATTTTGCTATCAGCCAGTTAGAAGCATTCTTTCAGAAAGTAACATTGTTTTGTGATTGGTTAACTCGGAGTCTTAGGCTCAAGTTTTATGATTTCCAAGCCTGGAAAGTACAGCTTTATGCTTTTGAATTCTAGAGATTCATCCAGTGGCAAGGCAGATACCAGTAAGCTAGTGTTGTCATGGTGATGACAAGTATCATTTTCCTTCATTTCATGCAAATAGTTCAATTGGATTGCAGTATGCTTCTTGATTAATGTGACACTGGGACTTGGACTGTCATGATTTTTTATATTTGTCTTGTAAACGTGTAAAAAAAATCTATATTCCATTTAAAATGAACAAATTATTTGACCTAAAGTATGAAAACAGTTTTGGAAAGCTGGTGAGATCAAAATAAGCTTCATGTTTCATTTTTTATGTATATTTATAGGGTCCTCCAGATGACCAAGTTTTTTAAGGTGCTCATATTCACAGATCACTGACATCTCACTTCTTCCCATGTTGGTTTGAGTCTCAGGCTTGGCCAATGTGGGTATATGAGAAAGCTTGCCAGTATCTTCCCATGTGAAAGTAGTTCTTGCTGCGGTTTTCCCAGCTTCTTCCTTCATCAGATGTACTGGCTATCATGTGCAAAAAACGCCATGAAACCCACAACAACATTTATATTCCACTATTCTTTAAATAACTTAGATAATATCAGATATACTTTGTACCATGTGGTATATAATCTTCAGATATCAAATGAAAATCTGCACAGTAATGTACAAATGGCCAAGTTCATTTAGATGGATTTCATTGTCACCGATATTTGTCAAACTTGTGGATAAAATCTTAACGAACTTATAGAGTTTCTTTTTAACAAGATAATTGCATACTATAGCAATATTTCTTATTCAGCATCAATAATACAGGGACTGATGATTGCTTTGACTTTTTGTGCTAGAGAAAACCACTATGGTCTGCTGTGACAGTTTAAGATGATGTGTTAACAGAATGTTTTGTCTTCTCAAAATCTTATTAACATTTACAGTTTGTAAACATGACCGCCTTATTTGTGACCTTTGTGTAGCAGGAGCACAACACTGGCTTTGCACTTGGAGATCCAGTTTATAATATTACAGCCACTGGCAGGGTTGATGTGTGTTTATAGATGTTTGGTGTTTGTCTCTTTAAACCAGAAGCTTTCTGTTGTTGGATGGAAATTTTAGGTACTTTATCTTGGAACTGGATTTCGAACTTTTGTCCATAACTTTGACAAAAATATTTTTAAGTTGATATAATTATGGTCAAACGTATACTAAACGCAACTTCCTTCTTTATTGCAATTTATTGTAGAAATGTGCCCTGCAGCCACCAGTCGTAGGAAGCAGATGGATAAATAAGATAGGTCTGATTGCATGTCTAAAGATATAAGTATTTAAATATTTCACAGTTGCAGGCTTTTAAAGCCATGGAATCAAAATAAAGTATCTTGGTAGAGTATTTGAGTTTGTTATTATTTTGTACATAACTATGTATATTGGTTTAGCTCTAGTTTTTTTTTGTAGTTGAGGTAGTTTTGTTTTATTTTTTAAATGCTTAGTTACTGCATTAGTGTCTGTATCAGTATTTTTCTAGGAAATCATCTGCTTATTTAATTTAGCAATATGCATACACTGTCATTTGTATCTTTGCATTTGTAAATTTGTTTTTATAGTCAATTTTGGTATTTTATTACTCTGTTGCTTGTCATTAAAAAACAGAAAAAAGTGCCTAGCATGTAGACATTGTATCGAAACCCCAGGTTTAATGAAATTTCAAAAGTTTCTTTCTCATTTTGAGATTTTATATCACTGTCACCACTGCCACCACAACTCCTCTACCCCAAGTGCATTTATATCTCATCAGCTTGGCTGTGTATCATGTGTTTCTCAAACACAGTTCTCAATATTAGGTTGTGACCTATTTTAGATGTTGGAAGTTTTTCTGATACAGAATTAGTTGAAAGGATGAAAAAAATATCTCTCTATTTATACAGTTTTAAACAGGAATATTTTTATTCTTGGAAAGGAAGTTGAGGTAGTTTCTCAGGTTTGAGGAAATCCTGAGATTTTCCTTTGAGTGAAAACAAGCTGTTTTTGAAATGAAAAATCAAAATATTATGACTGTATTTTCTAGTCCTATATGCCTGTTGGGTATTCTCTTCATTATTGTCAGTCATGCAGTTGGAAAGATTCTAAAATATCTGAATTTGAGGAAGACACTTGGAGATGTTAAGTGTTGAATGAACCTGAGATGTGTTATATATATATATATATATATATATATATATATATATATATATCTTGTGCTAGGGTCAGATGCCATGTATGTAGTGTACTATAGGACATGCTTGCTTCTTCAACATTCCATGTTTTGAAGTCCCACTTAAGTCCAGTTGCCTCTGCACCAAATAACCTGCTTATATCACTCTGCTGTAAAAAAAAAATAACCAAGCTAAGTTTGAATTGGTCTGGTTGAAAATCCACATGACCAGTCTGAAAAGCCTGTTAGGAAGATTAAGAAAATAAAATTGACACAGAGTAGTTAGTGAAATTTGGTAGGCATTTATTTTTAGATGTCTGGTTGACCTGATTAAATTTGTAGACCAGTGGGAACATCCTAATTTGCACATGTTTATCTTGCTGTCCATAATAATGCAAAAAGCAACTGATACTGCAGACAAGTAGGATTTGGTAGGCAAACTTATATCGATATGTAAATGACATTTTTAGATTTCTATTCCATTTCAGTAGTGTGTCAGTTTTATTGTTGTTGGATTTGATCGTAAATAACATTTAGTAGTCATTTGAATATGTGTATGTGAATGACATGATTGGATTTTTGCAATATTTAAATACATAATAGCATTTTATTTATTTGGTTGGTTTTTGTTTTCCTTTTTCTGAATTTTTAATAGCAGTACACAACTGTTTCCATGGCAACAGAAACAGCACCATTATTATTAGCAGTTGTGTCATGGTTTGGGTTAAGTTTTTCATTGGGGCCAGACATATAGACCATTTTCTTTATTATTCACCTTTTTACTTGAACACAAAACTGACCTGCAAGACTTGTTGCAAAAAAAATTGTTACATGAACACAAACATTGGTGTAAAAAAATGATAGACACTTACCCCATGTGAATTAGGGCTGATTTTTAGTGCATGCTGAAAATTTCATTAAAATTTGTTGTTATGATATTTGAATTTGTATATGATGTATAATGGCAGTCAGGCAATATAAGGACAGAATACCTGACAGTCATGTGATGCATCACACCATTGCTATCAGTAGTATTTATTGGGAGTCAGTAGGTATTGACATGAGTCAGAAACCGACTGGAAGATGGTGGTACCTTAATTATGGCATCAGCCCTAAGCTGCTCTTAAATATTCTGTTTATCATGATATCATTGATGTAATGGTGTGATGCATTTCTGATGTTTTGTATGTTATAACCCTACACACAGTAATTGTCTCATTCATGATGGTACTTTGTGTAAGATTTATTGAAAAATTTAATCTGTTTTTTAATTTGGCAAATTGACTTTTTCTTTTGTGGTCTTTTTAAATGGAATTTAAGGCTTACAAAAATAAAAATTGTTAATCTTGAGTCAGAAATTTCATTTTAAAAGAGCCTTTGTACAAGATTCTGTAATTGTTATGTAGGTTGATGAATTGATAAAAGTGGCTTATCAGAATCTTGTGTAGAAATAGATTCTTATGCCTAGTGTTAAAGATATGTTTTGTGTGATTGGCAGCTGTTTAGGTGTTTCTGAGGTGTTTTTGCAGGTTTTTTTTCTTACAATTCATGAAGGAAGCAATTACTGCTTTGGGAATATTCAGTTGTCAGCTTTATTATTTTAATTATTTACATTACCAGTGTGTAATATTGATTATTTGTTTGATAATCATTGAAATATTTGTTATGAAAACACCATGACATGAAATAAGGTATAAAATGACTGAAAGAAGTAATACATACGAAAGAAACATTGTTGCAGCTTATACCCTTTTCAGGCAATGGATGAAAATTAATTGGGTAATCAGGAAATTGTATGCTTCTTCAGCTTCTTTAAGCCTCTGATAATATTGTCAAGAAGAAATGTAACAAGTCATCAAAATCTGTGTGTCAAAGACATTTAGATGTTAGATAAGTATATAGATGTTGATAAAAAATTTCCATGAAGTTTTTTAAAAACTAAACTGGTACTGTGAATTCATTTATATTTGTGGGTGTCAATGGTAGTGATTTTATGTAAAATTACGATTATGTTGGTTGCTGTCATGGATTGGGGAAGGCTCCTATTGTTTCCACAGAAGAATCATTGTTCATTGTCTTTAAATTTATGGTCTCCAGCAACAATGAAAACCAAGAAAATTGGTAACCCACAAAATAGACAAAAATTACTATTGCACAAAATCCATGAAAATTACTATCCCACAAAATCCAAGATAATTGCTGTCTCCCAGAAATCCATGAAATATTGCTATCCCCATGAAAATTACTATCCCATGAAAAATAGCAAATTCATTATGTATCTGTTGAAAATGATTGAGATTAAATAATTTTTAAATTTAGAGAAGCATTCACAAGATTCAGTTTAAAAATTGTGTCCGATATTTTGGATGGAGATAATTACATAGACTAAAGCCTTTTGAGATCTTAGAAAATTTCAATATTGAAAACGGGCGTCATCACTTGAAATGAATAAATCTTTAACAGTCATTTAAAAAATCAAACAATGCTGTAGATACATTAGTAGCAACTGCTACTTGAGTAAATTTGATAATTCTGAATATCTGTAAAATATCCCAATATATTCAAGATTTGTTTCATGTCTGTTGTGTGTAAAGTTGTTTGAAATAAATGGTCATGAAATATAGATTTTTCTTTGTAATTGTTTATTGTTTGCATTTATTGATGAACACCTGTTTGATTATACTCCTCTGTGTTAACCTTTTTGTTGAAGGAGTTAATCCAGTGTTGGGAGGATGAATAAACTTGTTTTGCTTTGATTTTACTTATTACACTTATATTTTGGTTTCATTTTCTGCTGATAAATGGTTGTTCAAGAACCAGACGATGGTGTAATTTTTATTTTGCATCAAGTGAACATCATAAAAGACTAGACTTAGTGGTCTCAATATCGTTCCTTCTATCTGTCTTATGTAGTTTCTTCTTGCAGTCTTTTTTTTTTAAGAGGAATTTTGTCTTGTTTCTACAAGTGGAGCATCATCAGATTGTTATGTAACTGCATCTGGGGGGAAGGAGAACATACCTAAAAATTGAAGGGAGAAGCATACCTTGAAACTGAAGTCCAAGACGTCACCGGATTTGATCAAAGGGAAACATTTTGTTGCCTCAACAACAGGAAGGGGCAGAATATATAACATTTTTCATTTCTTGGTTCTTTTCTTGGTTCATTCTTTCATTACACGTTCATCAGACTGATAACTCAAGGTCTTGAAATATGTATGGAAGTAACCAACAATTTTAGTAAAATTCAACAAACAATTTTCCTAGAATACAGAGTGAGAATTCAAGGACACAGTATTGTGAATTAGGTTCCAAATAATTGTAACCATCCTATCACAAGTCCGAAAGTATAGAAAGTTCTAAAATGTATTCCAATAGTCTTGAATGTCCTGATATTCCAGTGGTCTTGAATGTCCTGATATACTAAGGATGCAATCCTGAATGTCTTTGAATGAATTCTCAAAACTTCCAAGTAAATGTCTTAATCCAGTTAATGTGCACTTAGCAATTCCAATGAATGATTTAAATAAATCATTCTTTTAGAATTGTATCTGAACACAACTATACACTATGATAACAAATGGATTCCAGAGACTGATCTTAAGTTAAGAATGAAATATTTGTTGATCAACCCCTATATATAATGTACAAATTTTAACTTGACCTACGACACAATAAACTTTTCTGGAAAACTAATCATTTGAAATTGAAAATCCCTCTAACTCGTAAACAAGATTATACATTAAACTCAAATTTTAGTAGACGTATTGTTTACTACTTACAAACATGGCAAAAGTCAGGTATGCAAAAACTCCATCCACAACCCTTTGTCATGGACAAAAAATGAAGCACAGGATATAGATATAAGAACATCATTGATATCTTGGACACCTCTTCACATTCATCAGAATTGGTGAATGCATCTAAAAAATATACCTCAACCATGCCACAAATAGGTCAGTGGTATATTTTTCATGCTTGAGTGGCTTTCAGAGGTTCATTATATCATCTATATCTTGGACCCTACAAAATCTGCATTAGTGCAGATTGATTTGTGAATTAATCTCAAGGAGACTTATCAGAATGATTATTGGTCAGCATATTTGGATATCTAATAATGCAATGACCCATTCTAGCATAGACAATAGCTTTTGGGACGGTTTGCTGTCCATCATGCGTCAGTCTGTCATCTGTCCATTCGTTAGCACAAGTTTGTTATCACTGCTTCTCTTAAAATACTTGCAGGATTGCCATGAAACTTTGCAGACACATTCATCTCATGGTCTAGTTGGTACAACATGAAAATGGGGACTCCGCTTAGGTATCCAGCATGGCACGACAGTAGCCATCTTGAAAGTATTGTATCGCTACTTCTCTTGAATGAATGGTCATATCAACATGTCTGCCTGATCGCAAATGAAACGTGGCTGATCTGATGTCCACTGTGTCTACATCTTGAAAATCTTGTTATTTCTATACTTTCACCAGTAGACCTCTTATGAGTTTTGATGGTCCTAAATGAAAATGGTGCAAATCTGATATCCAATATGTCTGCCAGTGTCCATCTTGAAAAGTTTGCCATCGTTACTATTTTAAAATGGTGATATGAAGATGATGTTTTTACTAAGACTTCTTATGAAGTTTAATTGGTCTCAAATGAAAACGAGGCTGATTTGATGTCCATCGATGATGTTTTTGCTACTCCACCAAATGGATAAGTCATGTTGACATGCGGTTTTCATCAGAAGACCTTTTATGTACCTAGTTGGATATACTTGAGAATGGTGCTGATCTGTTGATCGATATAAGTTCTAGATCGGCCAGTTTGAAAATCTTGTTATCACTACTCCTGATGAAAAGATGGTCAATATTAAATATGGTGTTTTCACTAAAAGACTTTTTATGAGGTTTAGTTGGTCCTAAATGAAAATGGTGCAGTCTTTTATCCAATTCGGACACCAGAACGGTCATTTTAAAAACATGGTATTGCTCATTCTCTTGAATGGAAAGGTATTTTTGCCGTGAGGTTTTTACCAATAGACTTTAATGATGTATAGTTGGTCGAAGATGGTTTCGATCTATGTTCAATATGGCCACAACAGTGGCCATCTCGTATACTGATATTACTACTCTGCCAGAATGGATGGTTGATCTACATTGTTAGAATTAAGCAGTAGGTTGATGTATGAGTTTTACTGAAAAGCAAATATGCTGATAAAACGAGACCGTTAATGACTGATACTGATCTTTTCAGTATTTATGTTGAAACGTAAAAGATATATCGTGACATGAAGAATGTATTCAAACATTTCACCACCAGTGGCTACAAAAATGCAAACTATCAAGTGTAACCCAAATTAAGAAAATCAGTAATTTCTAAGGATGAGTGGAACGTTGTGCCAATTTAAGAGTTTTGTTGAATAAAGTAAAATCTTCATTCACAAGAGAAAGACAAAACAAGTCTGCAGAAGAATGCAAAATATGTGCAATTAAAAGAATTTAAAATATAAAAACGTACAAAGTGCTTATTTAATCACAATGAAAATTATCAGGTAATTAATTTGGTCAGATGAAAAAATCATAAAATGCATAACATCAAAAATGTACCATAGTGTGTATATGACGATAATCCTTTATAGTTGATATTGTAAATACGTGTTAATTGCATGCACCTGGCCATAACTTTCTCTGTTTATCATTAATGATACTTTATTCAGTCCGCTTTGTCTTAACTGAATCAGGTAACCACAAATCTCATGTTATGAAGTTATTGTAATTATTCAACTTGAAAAGACCCTAGCTTCCATAGGAAAAGGTGATATACTTCACAAGAACTTGCCACTCACTGTTAGCATCTTCCTTTACTTTCATATCAAACAATGCGAGAAAGACAATATTGTACATCAATATATGTGAACATAGCTCATAGTTGGAATGCTGTACCTGTAAGGTTTGCTTAGGTTTAATGTTTCTCTGGTGTTTATGTAAATATAATTGTGTTTTGGACTCTAGTATTTAACTTCTTGCGGGTGTATCTTTCCTGCTTGTGAGAAGTCATGTATTTTCCATGCATTTATGTATTGTTGTATGATAAAGCACACATTGGCACAATCATCCACAAAACGACCCTGCGTATGGCCTATCTTTTTATACAGACTTGTTAACAACAAACACACTATTACTCATCACACATATAATCAATATATACCCGTAGTTTACCTCTTCATCAGTCGATTAGTGGAAATCATTCAGTTTTGGCTATCATGTTTTTTAAAGTTTTGCCTTATTTGATGTAAAATTAGATGCATCAGTGCCTTTGGTACTATACTAGATGTTTATTTCCTATGTAATCATTTAAATCCTTTTTTTTTCCGCCTAATTTACAAACACTGCCTTCTACCACGCCAATGCTATTAACCAGTTGTCAATCAACATATTCTTTCTAATATAACTTTGATTGTTCAACTACAGCATGTAACATGTTGTCAAATACAGTCAATATAACATATTTTTATTGTTTGAATCTTAAAACTCAAATATGTTAAAAAATAAATATTAAGTTCTTTTGCTTTATTCATACTTATTTTTACATATTTTGTTTTTAGGAATATTTTTAAATAAATGTTTTACCTCTGTTAAATTAGTCGTGTTATGTATTACGTATAGGCTCGTACAATAATAACAAGAGAAAAGAGTGAAGACAACAGGCTTTGTATATTTTAACAAAATAATTTATTTCCTTAGATGTAAAAATTGGAAAATAGGACTTACGGTTTGTGAATATAACCCAAAATTTAATCCTAAGAATGAAAAATATAAGTCCTATCACTAAATAGTTGTATTAGAATCCAGGTTCGAATCTCGACGACGTTCAAATATGGAAGGCGATAACGTCAGATGTGGTCCTTGTACAAATATCAACAATTCCTCAATTGAATCACAGTTTATGTTTCCGAATAATTCCAGAATAAATTTCCACTGAATTTCTTTCTCCCAGAAGTTATAAAACAGTACACTCGCTTGGTTTTCTAAAGAATAAATTATTAAATTCCAAAAACAAATGAACTTCAAAAACAATCTGGTTTCAACAATAAAAAAAAAAAACCTATCCGGCCTTCGAGGTTTCAGAATACAACTGACTGATGAGCGCTCGTGTAGAGTATTATATCTACCCAAATTATCATCCCGTTCTCGCGAGACAAACTACGAGGTCTCCTAACACTTGAAACACGCAATAAGAAAAATGCAATTCGTCACGTAGGAAGAACCCCTATCTACTATCACTCTGAAATAAATATAAAAATAACACATTGTTTATCCAGACTAGACGAAATGACCTTGGCAATAGCCATCGTTTTAGCGTAGAGCTTACACTACCGCGGACCAAGGTAAACTAAAAATATTGCAAATGTAATACGTTTTACGTCTTAGATAAACAGAATTACTGAAAAAGAATTTCGAATCCCTGCAATAATCATTACAATAAAATGTAATGAAACAAAAATAAAATAAAAAAGAATTTTAAAACTAGCACACGAGCAATTTAATTACATATACGTAACACTCCCCCCCCCCAATAAAGAAGAAAGAAAGATTTATATAATAAACTTTCCTTTTACCATATGTAAATTATACATGAGGTAAACATAACTACATAAGAAAATTCTTATAAATTATATAAAGTGTATATGAAATAATATCTCTATACACGAGAAAGTGCATCTGCAATCAAATTGTCTTTTCCTTTGATGTGCCTGATGTTGAGATTATACTCTTGCAAAAACAAACTCCACCTTAATAATCTTTGATTTTTATTTTTCATCTTGTCGATGAAAGTAAGGGGGGTGTGATCACTATACACAACAACCAAAGAAGGAGCTGAGCTAATGTAAACTTCAAAATGTTATAATGCCAATATTAAAGCCAAACATTCCTTCTCGACTGTTGAGTAATTTCTTCGGTGCTTATTTAATTTCTTAGAGAAATAGCACACTGGGTGATCAAAACCATTTCTATCTTCTTGAATCAATACTGCTCCAACCCCAACATCACTTGCATCCACAGATAATTTAAAAGACTGATTGAAATTTGGAGCTGTTAGAACAGGCGCACTTTCGAGTATGGCTTTTAATCTATCGAAAGCTTCCTGACATTTTTCGGTCCAGAGAAACTTGTTTCTCTTACTTAACAAATTTGTCAGAGGTTCAGCAATATTGGAAAAATTGGAACAAATCTTTCGATAGTATCCGGCCATACCTAAAAATCGCATCAGTTGCTTTTTACTGACAGGCACAGGAAATCAGAGATAGCCTTCACTTTAGCATCAATAGGTTTAACTTGACCATGTCCCACAATATGTCCTAGAAAAGTTACACAAGCACGGCAGAACTCACTTTCAGATAAATTAATTGTCAAATTAGCATCAGTGAGTCTTTCAAAGAATTTCCGAATCGTGGCTAAATGTCCTTTCCATGTGTCGTTGTAGATGATGACATCATCAATATAAGTATCACAATTATCTAGACCGGAAGTAATCATATTCATCAAGCGTTGAAACGTACTTGGGGAACCCTTCATCCCAAACGGCATGACTTTATATTGATAGAGTCCATCTGGAGTCACAAATGCCGAAATTTCTTTCGCTCCTTCCGTAAGTGGAATTTGCCAAAATCCTTTCAGAAGGTCAAATTTGGTGACGTACTTGGCATTTTCAATTTTATCAATACAATCATCGATTCTTGGTAATGGAAATGAATCTGTTTTTGTCACACTGTTCACCTTCCTATAATCAGTGCACATACGGAAAGTTTTATCCGGTTTCGGAACAAGTACACATGGTGAACTCCAATCACTTTTACAGGGCTCTATGAAATCGTTCTCCAGCAAATACTGAATTTCCTTTTTCAAGCATTCCTGTTTGGGAGGGTTCATCCTGCATGGGTGTTGTTTCACAGGTTTTGAATCTACAATTTCAACGTCATGAAAAATTTTGTTTGTCCTCGTAGGAATATCCGGAAACAAATGCTCATATTCGAATAATAACTGTTTAAATTCACTTCTTTCTTGTTGTTGCAAATGTAAACGTTTCTGGTCTAGATCTTTCATAATTTCCGAATTCCGAAGATTTATTGCTCCAAGATCAACGGTGTCCAATTGAATTTCTTCACTTAAATCCTCAGTTGGTGGGACATGTACAACTAAATTAATTGCATAATTTACATGGCTATTTCTTTCCATATACTAGTACGCCATTAATTTTATTAGACCAGAGTACTATAATTATAATTTAACTCATTCGTTTTCTTCTTTACTTTGTAAGGGCCATAAAATCTAATTTGAAGAAAATTTTGAAGAATGAACAAGAGAGAATGAACTCTGTTACAGGACTCAAATATTCTCTCAAGTAAAGTTTTTTGACTTGAACTGCGGAGTGCAAAATTCAAACGTAACATGCTGGAAAAGTACAGACATGAAATTTGACCTTTGACCTGATTGAACAGATTTAGGAAGGCCAAAGTGAGTAAAAAGCGTTATCAAAGCTTTTACTATAATATTCCTCAAAGGAATTGCCTCTGGGAATTTTGTTGACGCACACATAATGGTCAACAAATATTGGTTGCCTGACTTGGTCTTAGGTAAGGGACCAACACAATCTACCATAATTCTGCTAAATGGTTCGTCAAATGCAGGAATTGGTTGCAGATGAGCTTAGGTATCTTCTGATTGGGTTTTCCTACCATTTGACAAGTATGACAAGATCTAAAAAATTTACAAACATCACTTTTGATTTTTGGCCAATAAAAGTGTGTCAAGATCTTGTTATAAGTTTTATTTATCCCTAAATGACCAGCCAGAGGAGTTTCATGGGCCAAACTAAGTATTTCCTGTCTGTAAGATTTTGGAACTACAATCTGATAGTTCACTGACCACTCGTCATTAGCAGGTACTTCGGGAGGTCTCCATTTTCTCATAAGAATTCCATTTTTAATGAAATAACAGACATGTACTTCAGTGGCTTCAGTTTCACTAATGGCCCTCTGAAATAAACAGGAGATCTCAGGATCTTTTTCCTGTTTGACGACAAGTCAAACGGCATATCACCCTGATTAGATAAAAGAGAATGAGTATTTAAAAGAGGATCACTATGATCAATACCTTTTGATTGATCCAAATTAGAAGTGAAAGTGACCTCATCAAAAGCCTGACCAATACATGTGTCAGCTAAAGGAATATTTTCCTTATCAAAATCATTCTCAAATGCTTTCTTTGACATAGCTCTGGTAACTGCATAAGCTGGGTATAACTCAGGGTATTCTTTTTCAATAGGATCAAGTTTCTGATCCAAAGAAGGCTTGTCAGTTACAAGTGGATTAACCACAACCTTTTCTCCAGCTAGGTCGTTGTCTAGCAACAAATGAATGCCCTCAACGGGTAAATTAGGCACTATTCCGACTGTCACGGGTCCTGGAACTAAGTCTGATGACAAATTTACAGAATGGAGAGGAACATTAACAAAACCGCACTCTACTCCCTGAATGAGAACACTCTCATTAGAACAGGACTTCTCAGAAAAAGGCTGATAATAAAAGACTCTGAGAAGCTCCTGTATCCCTTAAAATTTTAATAGGGATAGGATTGGCCGAATCACCCAAGAGTGATATAGAATCCTTCGACATGAATGGTTCATAATTCTCCATAATAAAATCAGACTGAGGTTTATTATACCCAACAAATGTATTGCTTTCAATACATGACCGTGACCTTGACCTCTTAGAAATAAGAGCATTTGGGATAGGTCTATCTTGATTATGATGCCTATATTTCAATTTAATGCAATCAGAAATGATGTGTCCTTTTCTCTTGCAATAGGTACACGTAGGCAGAGACAAGGATTTTGAATTAAGTTTATCAGAAGCTAGATTTTTAGAAGTTGTGCCAGATTGATTTTTAGGAGGAGTTGTATTGGGCCGGAATACCTTTCTACCAGTAGACTGCTGAGTGAATGATTTGCCTACAACAGGAACTTTATGAGTTAAGGAGTACTCATCGGCAATAAGAGCAGCATTTTCCAAGGTTTCAATCTTATGCTCTTCAAGGTGATTCTTAATGTCATTAGGAACACAGTTTTTGAACTCTTCAAGTAACACAAGTTGTTCAAGACTTTCATAATCATGTTCAACTTTCTTGGCTAAGCACCATCTCTTAAATAACTGCTCTTTTTCTCTAGCAAATTCAACATAAGTCTGTCCAGCTTCTTTTTTATAGTTTCTAAATTTTTGCCGATAAGCCTCAGGGACTAACGCATAACCCCTTAAGATGCACTCCTTAACCAATTCATAGTCAGAACTCTGTTGTACTGCCAGGGATGCATAGATATTTCGGGCTTTGCCAAAAAGTACACATTGCAATAACTGAGTCCAATGCTCTCTTGACCATTCAAATTTTCAGCAACTTTTTCCAAATGAACGAAATATTTGTCTACTTCCTTTTCGCTAAAAGGGGGAACTAACCTAATATTTTTTGTAATGTCAAAACTTGAATTTGTATGTAAAGTGGGATCGTGCTTGTCACTTGCCAGCACATATTCTTTCATTCTAATTTGAAATTCCTTTTCATCCTTCTCTTTTTGGATTTGCATCTCTCTCTCTCTCTCTCTCTCTCTCTCTCTCTCTCTCTCTCTCTCTCTCTCTCTCTCTCTCTCTCTCTCTCTCTCTCTCTCTCTCTCTCTCTCTCTCTCTCTCTCATTGCAATTGCTTCTCTTCTAATTGCAACTGCATTTGTTCTTTCTCTTTCTGAAGCTCGAGCTTCCTTAACTCTATTTCCATCTTGTATTTCATTTTTAATTCCATTACTTTAATGTCAGTGTCTGTCATAGAGTTACTGACTGATGCCAAAACCAAAACCCTTTTATCAAGAATATTTTTCTCCACCAAATATTGGATCAAAATATTTTTAATTTCTTGTTTCGTTAAGGAAGATTTTGCTTCAGAAAGATCGTACTTTCTGGCAAGTTCAAGCAACTCATTTTTTTTCTGACTATCCAACTGCTCCTGAGTTGGATTAGAAAGAAATATTTCCACTTTTGATGACATTGTGAATGAAAGCCTGTTGTTTTCACTTAAGAGTTCAAATAAAATGTAAAATAGTACTTGGGATTTAGAAACTAGGGGAATTTAAATTTCAAAAAACAAATTTTCTGAAATATTTAACCAAAATTCATATATCCCAAGGACGAGAGCCCAATTTTCTCCTGTTACGTGTAGGCTTGTACAATAATAACAAGAGAAAAGAGTGAAGACAACAAGCTTTGTATATTTTAACAAAATAATTTATTTCCCTAAAAAAAAATGTAAAAATTGGAAAATAGGACTTACGGTTTGTGAATATAATCCAAAATTTAATCCTAAGAATGAAAAATACAAGTCCTATCACGAAATAGTTGTATTAGAATCCAGGTTCAAATCTCGACGACGTTCAAATATGGAAGGCGATGACGTCAGATGTGGTCCTTGTACAAATATCAACAATTCCTCAATTGAATCACAGTTTATGTTTCCGAATAATTCCAGAATAAATTTCCACTGAATTTCTTTCTCCCAGAAGTTATAAAACAGTACACTCGCTTGGTTTTCTAAAGAATAAATTATTAAATTCCAAAAACAAATGAACTTCAAAAACAATCTGGTTTCAACAATAAAAAAAAACCTATCCGGCCTTCGAGGCTTCAGAATACAACTGACTGATGAGCGCTCGTGTAGAGTATTATATCTACCCAAATTATCATCCCGTTCTCGCGAGACAAACTACGAGGTCTCCTAACACTTGAAACACGCAATAAGAAAAATGCAATTCGTCACGTAGGAAGAAACCCTATCTACTATCACTCTGAAATAAATATAAAAATAACACATTGTTTATCCAGACTAGACGAAATGACCTTGGCAATAGCCAATCGTTTTAGCGTAGCGCTTACACTACCGCAGACCAAGGTAAACTAAATATATTGCAAATGTAATACGTTTTACGTCTTAGATAAACAGAATTACTGAAAAAGAATTTCGAATCCCTGTAATAATCATTACAATAAAATGTAATGAAACAAAAATAAAATAAAAAAGAATTTTAAAACTAGCACACGAGCAATTTAATTACATATACGTAACATATATAACTCTGACAGTGTATTAATGTTTCCAGGCATATTTTTGTCCATGTGAGCAATTTGATAAATAAGTTAAAGTCATTCATTAGCTTTTTAATCTTTTTATTGTTCTGTTGGATTTCATTATTCAAATCTCTCCGTTACTACTCCAGTTTATATGTAAAGTGTTAGAGTCGTTAACAGATTTTTTTTAAACTTCTCCATATGTCTCCACAGAATCTGTCTCTGTTCATCCGCTGCCGTATTGTTTGTAACTATGGTTGGATGTTAGGCATGGACTCTTGTGCATTGCTCGCACTTTTGCAGCCTGCCATATTTGTACAGGAGTAAATAAGGTCTGAATGTCCGTGTAAAATAATTCTAAGCATTTAAACTCTGTTCTTATCAATCTGTTCGTGTTAATGTGAGATTTTGAAGTCTCTTTCGTTGCCACTCTCTTCAATAGCTGTTTATTTATTATCAGCTTGTTCTCTCCGCGTGTTAATATATTTCATATGGTTATCCTACAAAGTCATACTTATTTTGAGTGTTAACACGTCCCTGAACAAACCTACTATTAATTCATTTCACTGGATCATGCAAAATCATGCCGCTTTTGTATATTATCGAGTTAATTACAATTTCGACATCGCCTTTCGACGAGATATTCTATTTTACCTACATCCAAACGAAAAACAAACTTGGGGGGGGGGTGCATTATAATGCTAGTGTACTGAAATATTATTATAGGCGCGAATCATCAAATTAAGCAGCCTGGCGAACCAATATGTCAATCTGAAAAAATAGATACAAGGGAGTCTCAGTGGTGAAATTTAATCACATTTCAAGAAAGCATCTGAGGTATAAAATCAATATCTGTCCTACTCAATATGTATGGGAGAATTTTCGTGCAGTAAAAATTTCGCGGGTTCTCTCTGTCTAAAAAGACCTAAGTGTATCATACACGGTTTTATAGTCATTTTGTATCGATCTGAACGTTTAGTTAATATTGGTGATTAGAGAGACATCGGACCAATTGAACATGCGCTATAGTCAATAAAAGACTTGGGCACAAAATTTGCAAGCAAGCTAACAATTCAAACATTTGATTGTTAAGAACTTTACTATATGAGCACAATTACGAAAAATTCTGAATTTTGCCTAATTTGGCTTCGAATTTTGGCATCTCATGTATGAAAGCATTTTAAATCTTTTTTTATTCTTATTCTATTTTTAATGTTAGGCAGCTTAGTCACCCGGGGCCAGGTTTAACTAAAGTAATATTCTTTATGTACCGCTCCGGTGGCCTAGTGGTTAAAGCATCCGCCTCGGATTTAGGAGGTCGCAGGTTCGAACCCCGACGGAGTCATACCAAAAACATAAAAATGGTACTAACAGCTGCCTCGCTAGGCGCTCAGCTTTAAGAGGTTAGTGTTAGGACTGGTCGGCATGGTGTCAGAATAATGTGACTGGGTGGGACATCATGTTACATGTCTATGTCCCAGTGCTAGACATCACTATGAACTGCCACAGTGCAGACATCGTAGCGATATGACAGAAAAGCTGTTGAAGCTACATTAGAAAAAAATCCAAATCCAAATATTCTTTATATTTTGTTCTTAGCCTTTATAAATGAGCATTCCCGTATTGCCAATTCCCACTTTAAATGAAATTTATATATTTTATCCCATCATTCTATTGAAAACGGCACATTATTTTAGTTAACTCCTAATTTTATGTAGGACTCGGATAGGAAAATTTAATCTTTTCATGATAAAGAACTTGTACGCTATTCAATGAGTGACAGTGGTGGGCACACTTAGTATTCATCCACCACAGAATCGCAACCTGTACGCCTGTATCACTGATCTGGTAATAGCTGCAAACCACGAGAAAATATCTATAAATAAAATAACTCGCGTGCCGGTTAAATATTTTAATACGTTTTTAGTAGAAATCGATGATAATCTAAATAATAGGGTTTAGTTAACCAAACAATATGAGAATTCTTCGTTTAGATTGATGAGAAATATTTCGATGCAGACGAACAGACGAACCTTCTCTACTAATTTGGTGTTATTTCGGTAGACAGTGGTGCGTCTGATCTGTTTTGTGTTGGTACAATACGCGCATGACGTTGTATGATTTTGGTACACTGAGTGACTGATTTTGTCTTATTTTGGTACACGTTGCGATTGATGTTCTATTTTAGTACACTGTGTGACTAATATCTGATTTTGGCATAATGTGCGTCTGATGTCTGATTTTGGTACACTGCGACTAATGTTGTCTGATTTTGGTACACGGTGCGATTGATGTTGTTCTATTTTGGTACACTGTGCCAATGATGTCTGGAACCGCTCCGGTGGCCTAGTGGTAAGAGTGTCCGCCTCGGATTTGGGAGGTCGCTGGTTCGAACCCCGGATGAGTCATAGCAAAGACTTATAAAATGGTACTAACAGATGCCTCGTTATTCGCTCACCTTTAAGAGGTTTAGTGTTAGGACTGGTCAGCCTGGTGTCAGGATAATGTGACTGCATGGTCATCATGCTACATGTCTGCGGCATGATGCCCTAGTGCCAGACATCATTATAAACTGACACACTGCAGACATCGTAGTGATATGACAGAAAAATTGTTAAAGCTACGTCAAAAATCCAAATCACACACACACACACACACTGATGTCTGATTTTGGTACACTGCAACTGACGTTGTCTGATTTTGGTACACTGTGCGACTGTTGTTGTCTTATTTTGGTACGCGGTACACCTTATTTGTCTCATTTGTGTTAATATTTTGCAAATATTTTTTTTAGCTCTAAACCCCACCCCACCCCCCATTACACAGGAAAGCATCTATATCTATTGGAAAAAACAGAGGATCTAGGCTCAAACGTTCTGATGTTGTGACCTTAAAATAGCACCATCTCAGTAACATCTGTGTCGCCTGTGTCTCCACCCAGCTCTACATTTTACTACAGTTGTGGTACACAAAGACACAACATCCCCTCATCGGGTAAAGTGCTGGAACGCTGTGGTGATGGTTTGGGGTGAGGGCGAGCGATTTCGATATATACGGGTTCATGATGTGTATAATCTGCGTGTACGGATTACTTCTTTGCGTCTGACACAACGTCTTCTGTCACGGTAGTAGATCATCATTTTACAAGATAGTAGAACAACTTTTCATCTGGTAAATTGAAGTTGGAAATAAAAAAGCAAATTAGAAAAGGTGATAGGATACTTATGATGGTGATATTAATTTCCCTGTTGAAGATAATGACTAAACAAGAGGCAACATGACTTAAATTTTGCATACACATGGAAACTTATGTACACCGCGTGTCAAACCTCCCAGTGCAATATAATAGAGAATGCGAGCTTGATTTTCTTCAGTGTCAATACAGTCCAATACGAGTCATATTTCAAGCATATATGTAACCCGATTGATAACAAAGTTTTTTTTTTTCTGTTTTTTTTTAAAAGTACAGTTGTGGTCGATACCGTTAATAGCGAAGAAAATTCCGAAACGTGTGAAATACATATTGTCAACTGAGTTATTTCTTTGTTTGCATTTCACTTACTTGCCCTCAGTCGTTACACCGTATATAGTTATGTAAATATGGACCCGCCAAACTTTATATCATTGGATATTATTAGTAGTTCTTTCTAAATTAGCTAAAAATCATAAATATGTATTATGTTTCTATTTATAAATTTTGCTTGCAACTATTAGCACTATGGGAAGTATGTTTCTTCTAGTGTGTGAAAAGGCACTTCCAGCGAGACAAGAGTGTGATTCAATAGAAGAAGATCGGCAATTATATGATAGCCTTCTACGACGTCGCGGGTTCTTTTGGTATCGCGGTACTCGAGGTTTTCGGTAATTTTTCTGCATAGCGCCACCTATTGTGTGCTTATCTTATATACATTGGATGACCATAAGTTACTAGCTGTGCGTCACCAGTTTTATCTCGGAGAAAATGTCGGAACTGCTGGCGAGTAGACTGTTTTAAAAATGCACACATGAATTTAACTTTTACAAAACATGGCCGTTTTCCATGTTCTCAAAGAAATCTATATCTTCTTAAAATCGATGTCACTGTAACGAATCGGGTAACCAGTTTGTCGTCTGCTAATGTCCAATGATTTTATGTAAGAGTCAGATCACAGGATTACCATATCTGTGAATAAGCAGGAGATCGAATCTATGGTAGCAAATAATAGTCAAAATATGAAGGATATTAATGTTGTTGTTTTCTGGTGGCTTTTACAATTGACAGGTGTTGATATCAGAAGTTTGTTGTACAAGATTTAATACTTTTCGCTGTAACACGCGGTTTTGTTTAAACAGTTTGTGGTTAACATGTACTTTCATGCTCATGTTGGTGTGCCGATTCTTACCGACTATTATGATACCACTCCCCGTCACATGTGATTACATATGCCTTGCTTAATTCTCTCAGATAATTTTCTGTTTCTGGAGGGTACAGGTGACAGAATGAGAGCCGCTGAAGTAGTATCCAATTTTCAAATTGATTTACAATTTGTGCAACATACACATCAAGCATCTTCGCTAGCCAAAGTTCCGATATGATAACCCCTACATACACCTTGGCGTATCGAGCCAATAGTTCTGTGCTTCGGGACTGTGAATTTCATTGGAGGCGGCGGCAAGCCACCGCACCCAGACCAAATTAAGTTGTTAAAGTTTGAACACTGTTCCTACATGATCGAGACAAGGGAGCACACGACTTGAATGGACTGATAAATAAGCAATTTTTCACTGCCGGTCCGTGTTTGTATAGACCTTTCACTCAAATAAACCTTTAATGGCTTCCCTCTGGTACGTGGTCATACTTTTGGTGTTAAACTTACGAAATATCCTTTTTAAGTCAATTGCCTCCACCATTATCGGCCGATGTACAACGTACTGACGTTACAGGTTAGTTGACATTACCCATTAAGGGAGGCAACTCATGAAATCCAATAGATGTCTCTAGGCCAAAGCACAAAAATATATGTTCGATCCATCAAGGTGTAGATAGGATTATCATATCGGGACCTTGGCTAGCGAAGATGACACATCAAGATCCTAACATTAAAATAAGTATATGCTATTGAAAATAAAAAATTCGGTTTTACTACGATATCAGACTAACGTTCCTTGCTTAACCTGGAATCTACATGACGTCTGTTTTTCGAGCGTTTGCCACAATCATCTGACTAGAAATTAAATGTATGTTAATATAGAGAAAAGAACACCAAATAGACACATATACTATCTTAAAGGTTAGTGTCTTTATTTACTTATTCGCCGATCGCTAACTTTAAGACCCACGATACCACAGCACTCCGGTATTATCTACGAAAATTAAGAATTGATTAGGCAAGATATACGAGAAAATGCATACTTTAAAAGAAGGGCGTCTTTTCAGCTCTGTTGGATGTTACGATTGTCACCAATCGTAAACTGTAAACTAAGTGTAACGTAACATGGTCAGAGTGGTTGGGTTTTCTTGGGTCAATGCCATTTTTCAGCACATCATAGGTATCCATTTTTTTTTTTTTGGTGGAAGACCCCGGAAAGAACAAACGATCAACGAGAAGCTACTGGTAAGCTGTAGCTTACAAACAGGGGCAGGATCGGGGTTGCCCCGGGGTGCCAGAGGTCTTGGGACGCCAAAACAGCTGATAAAAGTTAAATTGTTGGAAAATCGTGGAGTGCTTTATAAAGAAGAATTTAAGGCGGCTGTTTAGTCGCAAATGTAGTCAAACCATAGCTGAATTGTGTGTATCAAGAAATGAGGTGGAACAGTATCTTAGTACCAGGAGGATATCTGCTGGAGATAAAGTTACCAATATTGTTGTGCACTTCATCTCTATTCAGCTTAATTGGAAGTTGTATGGTTTTCGTCGCTATAGTAAAAATGCATTGTTTGAAAGAAAATAGTCTGGAGACATTCTGTACTTTTATAAAATGATTACAATATGATAAACCTAGAGTGTCTGAAGCAGTGCGTAATTGACATCTCAACTCACTCTGCTTTCCCTGATGGAGCCTGGAAGACACTGACAATGGTGACAGTTTTGTAACTTTGCATGCTGATGACTCGTTTTAATGCTGTAGAGTGTTAATAACTTTGGTCTCTTTCTTCGAGCCTGCAGACTTTCCCATCCTGCTTCAAAATAAAGAGATTGCCTACTAGCGTATTTTGGAAGAACTATTCTCGATGCTTCAATCTGTAGTTTTTCCAGCTTTTCTGAATCGATCAATGAGTATTCACCCAAGACAACACTGGCATATTCCAGGATGGGCCTGATACAAGTTGTATATAATTTTGATAAAATTTGCCTGAAAAGTTTATGTTTTAGTTTTCGAAGATTGGCTATTCGAGATGATGCTGTTTTTAAAATGCTATTTGTGTGAAAAGTCCATTTGATATTTGATGACAGTTGCATTCCAAGATGGCGATGCGAATCCACATACTTATGATCAATATTTTTAAAAGCAAGCTAAGGAATATCTGTTACATTTTCTTCGTAAAAAAAACCTAGCCACTGTTTGTTTCTGGATTAAACTTTAAGAGCCGTTTGTTGGATCATTTATATAGCTTTATTAGATCATTATTCATGACAAGCTCTATCTCAGCACAATACGGAGACGAATAATGCAGAGATGAGTCATGTGCAAAGAGACGGGTGAGGGAGCTCATACCATCGGCAATATCGTTTACATAAATTCGAAACATGAGAGGCCCAAGTACGGATCCTTGTGACACACCGGCATTTATAATCATTGTGTGTGTGTGTGTGTGTGTGTGTGTGTGTGTGTGTGTGTGTGTGTGTGTGTGTGAAAGCATCTTGCAAAAAGACCGTTTGTTTTTCAGATCATTGTATACAGATTAACTGAAACACCATATTTGTCTAATTGAAGTAATAAGCCTCTGCGCCAGACCCGATCAAAAGCGTTTGATAGATCGCAAAATACAATACAAGAATGTTGCGATTGTTCCAATGACCTGCATGTATTATAATATATTTGAATAAGCTGACAAACAGTGGAGTGACCAGGAACGAATCCCGATTGATACGTATAAAAAGAAAAACTAATCACTTGTTTAAAACTGCATCTTTCAAAAATGTTTGCGACACATTTAAGTAGACTGGTCTACAATTGGCAACGTCGTATAAATCACCTTCTTTAGGAATGGGAAGATTGTGTGCAAGATCTGCAAAACTTGTTTTCCTTCAACTATCGATCAAAAATAATTGTTAGTGGTGCTCTTATTGTGTCACTGACGTCTTTAAACATTCTATAACTTAAGCCATAAGGACTAGTGGCTTTATTGACAGAAATGGAATCATTAATATCTTTAATTTTTTCAGTGATAGTAATTTCGTTTAGGGTATCAGAGCATCGTATTGAAAAATAGATCGAGAAACATTATTGTCATCAATTATTGAAACTGAGCTAAAATAATTATTCAATAAATTAGCATTTTCCTTTTCATTGTAACTGTAAAAGGATGTATTATTTCCTGTAACTTTGAGTGGTGGAATAGAATCTATAGGATTTATCTCTTTCAAAAGTGATTTTGTAATTTTCCAAAATGTTTTAGGAGTATTTTTCTCATAATCTGAAAGATGTGCATCAATATTATCAATATTTTGCTTTTTTAGCACACTTTTTTATGTTATCTACTTTATTCCTTATTTGTTTGAATTTATTCCAGCCGATTGGCCTACCACGATTGAAGGCAAATTTGCATGCTCTGCCCCTTTTCTTTACCGTTTTTCTTAATTGGGAATCAAATCATGGTTTATCGGTTAGGAGAATTGTTACCGTTTTACAATGAATACACAAAGCTGTGAATCATAATAATTTGATTATGAATATATCAGTTGCAACATAAATATCTCTTGGTGTTAGCAATAGATCTGCCAAGTTAGTTTCTGTTATTATAGCGTTAAATTTGTTAAAATCAGCTTTGCTGTAAATCCAGACACGGGGCACATAGGCCGCTTGGAGGTGCAAGTTAACGCTGATTGCTATATTAAGAGTGTCATGGTCACCAAATTCTCTATCAATTTTTAAAATGTCTGTGTGAAGTATATGTGTATCACTACTTACAAAGATCGGATCAAGCAAGGTTTTGGTAGTAGAAGTAGAATTATTCGTGTAGGATTTGTTATTCCATTTCGTAGACTATATCTTGACATCAAATTAACTAAATCTGCAGAAATAGAAGGTACAAGCAAAATTGGTAGGAGAGTACTTTGATCTGTACCCTACCCTACTGCTAATTTATGCGAGGGTAACATAATCTCAGCCCACGTTATTTCAACGTTAAAACAGCCGAAGTTCGAATCGTTCAGATGTCTGCAAAATAGGTTGTCAGAAACGTATAACATGACGCCGCCTCCGTGACATTCTTTTTTAAAGGGTTCTTTAAAAGCATAGAGTTCTAAAACAGCCATATGGATGCAAGACTTTAAATGTATTTCACTAAAGCATGAAACTGAAAACTCCCAAGCTTGACTTTCCAAGTTTCTGAGTTTTATAATCTCAATATTCTTATAAGTTTGTGTTTGTACCTATATGTTTTGAAATGTTTATTTTGGGTTGGTTCTTCTTATGCAATTTTTTTATTTTTATTTTTGCAAAATAGTTTTTATTTGTGCACTATATTTACTTCATTGCAAATTATATAATTGTCAAATTGTAATTTACACGCACATACTTTTTTCATTTCATTATTATTATTATTATTATTATTATTATTATTATTAACCGCATATATTGCGCGGAATAAAGATTTGTCTGTTATCTATTATTTACTGAAACAGTTTTCCTAGCGACCATTGTTTTTGTGCAGTGATTTTTTAATTAACTATTCATTTATTTATTTTAACGGTTTTACTGGCTATATGCTCTGCAAGAACTGCGGTTCAGACTTTAATAAAAAAAAGTACGCCTTGGGGACGGGAGAAATATATGGAATACTAGATTCCTATAATTGCTCTTGGTACAGTGATACAATTATGTTGGGGGAAAACAACTTCCAGGTCCAACATGCTAGGTCACAGTTCAACAACAGGAAATGACCGCTAATGAGCTCAGTACAACCACAGACTTCGCATCAATATTTAATTAGATTTTTCAAGACTAATATCTGTCATTAGGCTCAACTCTGTAAAGCGTGCCTCCATGGACCCACGCTTCACGTCCACCCGGCACTATACCTAACGCAGTTACAGCTTTCACGAAGACGAAGCGACTGTGGCGTTCCAAGAATTTAGTGTAATGTAATTCTATACCGCTCTCAGATAAAATACAGTAAATAATGTCAGCTGCTCATTTAGAAATCTACGAAAGGAAATTAACTGGTTTTACAACATATCCCCAAGAGAACACATAGGCAATTAAGGCAGTCTGGGACACACTCATATTATACTCCTAGACGCAGTGTGCAATCATTTATGTACAAAAAAAGCACTGACATAAATCGTCAAAAACAGTTTCCAGGAAGAAATTTATGCGATTATCTGGCCAAGACCAAATATAAGAAGCTTTAGCGTGTAGTACGGTGTACGTTTTTCGATACGCCGGCGACGCATGATATGTTCGTCCGAGGCTCTCTCAGGATGTATTTCATACATAGGGTACACACTGATCCCCACGCTCAGCTTTCAACCGTGAAACATTTTCTTCGTGCCTAGCTCCATTGAGAAAAAAAAAAACTGTAGGTAAAGGTACAGACGAAAAAACTGACCGAGTTGTTGGAATGTTGGATGCTCAAATGATACATGTTCAGTCAATTGATTGAAGTGCTGGCTTTGGGTATCATCTGCATTCTTAAGCAGCACGGGAAGACTTTCCCAAACGATGCAAAAAAATCTCATGGGAGAAAATGCTGCCGGTCGTTACAAATATTCTTCGCTCCACTAAATCACTTTCGAAGTAATGCTTTCTATTGACACAAAACGACAACTAGAAAGAACGAATTTCAAATTTCGGAATTCAGTGCTACAGTTCATCGGATACGAGAAATTATCACCGCGTTATTCCCACAAATGAACGCAGCTACCCACCCCCCCGGAATGAAGCATGGTACAAATATGTGACTATAGCAGCCTAATATTTGCTGGCAACATAACAGTCCTTGTGATTCTTGCGCTCGCCACTGATTACTGGGAATACCGAAGTTTTGACAAGGATAAAGTCATCCAAGAAGTGTCAGAAATGAACGATACATATGTTTTAGAACCTACGGACACTAAATCCTACTTTCAAATTAGGTACGTCTGCTCAAGGAAGGCGGATAGTAGACAGCAATCGGCATTGACACTAGCTGAATCATTTTACCATCCCCCCATATTTGTCAAAATCTACCGCGAGTCCGTTAATATTACGTCAGACCCGCCGAAGGGCGAGGGAGGGTCTTTGCCTTACGTGCAGTACGAAATGGAAATCTTCCTCCAGTATGGGAATTTGTTTCGAGACTGCGATGACTTAGAGTCGGAGGTGATGTTTAGAATTGGTCTTCAAAACAAGCGAAAGAACAAATGTGTTTACTTCCATCTTACTGCGGATAAATCGGATGTTTATCGTTATGAACCAGCTCTGCATCATTTGGAAGGAGCGGCGTGCGCATGTGCACTTCTCTGCATCGTTGCTATGGTAATAGGTTTACTTTTGGGTGGATATGGCCTTTTTTCTTATAACTCTTGCCTTAAATCGTTCCAGATGGCGTCTTGTTTGTCATTGACAGCTGGATATCTCTTGACGCTTGGAATAGCATTGTTTCATGGAAAATGTTCCATTCTGAAGAAAATTGAGATTTTACCGGGGCTTGACCTTCCGTTAAAAAGGGTATTGAATGATTCCCGTACATATAGTTACGGCTGGTCATTTTCGCTAGCCTGGATCTGTGTTTTCTTCTGCTATACGTCTTCGTACGTCTGGTTGTGCAAGTCGCAAGGGTCCAGGCGTCCACAACAAATCGTTGCGAGAAACAAAAGACAAAGACGCCAGAAGACTGTCGGAAACCGAGGCTACACACGATATCTAGACAAGGATACAACCGCTGTGTAATTCTTAACCCTGACGATAATTTCTTTCTTTCCGGGCAAAAATATGATTTTACAGTGTTTGCAACTAATTCCATTCTTTTTTGCATCTAGAGCTTTACTTTGACGGGGTTTTAGTTTATTGGCAGAAAATGTAAACAGCACGAAATTTATACGTCACCAATAGTACATTAACATTTGTGTACATATAAAGATAAATAAACTTTCAGATAACATAGAAAGAAATTTAATCCATACGATATCTCTATTGAGAAAAGCGCCTAAGTGTTTCATCGTAGATAAAGAGCGCTTTACGGTTTGTGGAAAATTTTACAGCTAATATGGAGAAAACAATTTTATGTGTAATTATAAATGACATACAGAATTGTCGCGGCCGAACTTCTTTTGGTACGGCCATTTCTTATACACACAGGTAGATGAAAGTTGGAGAAATCTTCATTGGTTCACAATAAAGAACCAATTAGTTCGACATTTGTGCAGAATTGTGGATTTTTTTTGCAGGTGATACTCAGAAGGTGATTTGCTTTAAAACTGGATAATTCCTACACTCTTGCTTGTAAACATTTGTCTTCAAAACTTTGGAGTGGCCATGACCGTATTGCCCACGACGGCCTTTAGATGAAAAAGGGTTGCTTTTTTCATTATACTTTCAAAAAATAGTGGTCGAATAAATAAAAGCAGATAAAATGGGACACGATAAATTCGCTTTGGAATTAAATATTTGTTGTCAGTGTGGAAATATTCTTGCTTAGTAAAGATCATGACGTAACAAAAGTCAGCACGATCGTTACATTTTACGATTCATTGAAATTCCTCTTAAGTGAAATGGAAGAATTTCCGTTTTTTAAAAATACAAAAGTATTCGAGAAGAAATCTAACATCAATGAATTCTCCCAAATTCCACCCTCCTCTAAACTCTTCAAAAGCGTAGGGGAAAAATATCTGCATGAATAGGTTTCTAATAACCATTTAATGCAATTTGTTAGTGTCATTAATTATTGTATACTGCCGGCTCACTTAGAAATATCACTCGAAACTGTTGAATAGCTTGGAATCATTACTTAAATTATAAAAATGATTATGACAATAACTGTCGCACAAATATTTCTTTCATATCAACAGCCACGAATCAAGGTTGAGTGATCTCAATTCACAAGTGGTCTTGAAATTTTGACTTGTTCATATGAACTCACTCTGATTACAGTCGATATCTACTTATGATAGGTACATCTGACACACACCAATCAAGACTCTAATCATTAGAATTCCCAATCCATTATATTTAGCAACCTGTCTAATAAAGCATTGCATTTCTTGTCAGGGAGAGTTATCTTTAGAAGCGATATGTTCCGAATCACGTTTTTCACTTTCATGAATGTGAAAGTTCTAATTTCATCGGTGATCCTGAAAGGTCCACCGAACACGACCTCGTATCCGTGTCCGTCAGCTCTTTCTTATGTTGGAGATCTCGATTTTTTTACAATCAGACTGATAATAAACTATCAGTGCGTTTTAATGATAAATTCACTGTCAGCTAATATATAATTGTTGTAAATTTTTAATTTATACTGTCAAACGACTAGTTCATTTTAAATGCTGGTACGTGGGTATGTAATTGATCTGACAGATAACAGATTTGATAATTACATGAAAGAAAAATATTATTATTTTTCGAATAAAAATACCAGATATTTTAGAATCATCAAACAGCTTTGCTAAATATAATGTACTTGGACAAAATCTCCTGTCTGAAAGATAAAAAAGATCAAAATACGCGAGAGTTGAAGAATTCACTTTTGCCCGCACGAGGTTCAGTATATAGAAATATTGAATTTATATAGCCATGATTGAATTGGTATGTAAAACAATGCCAAATATCCAGCTTCTTGCAGCAAAATCGCTATTAATATAATTATGAAGGATTTTCAAATACATATTTCGAAGTTATGCTTTTTTCGACATTTTAAATTCAGAATACTAGTGGCTGCGAATAGTAATTTGTTTTGCTTTTCTTTTTGTACTCAGTGTATTTCACAAAATTATTTGCATTTCAGTCACAAAAATGAGACACTTACTTATGTATGTATCAACTCAATATTTACAATTACACAAGTTGTAGCGAAAGATTTATAATTTCTTTCCGATCAATTCTTTTCTTTTATTTCTCTCTTACTTTCTTAATTCCATGCATTCCCTCTTGCTCTCGTGTTTGCTTTTTTTTAAAAAAAATAAAATAAAATAATGAAATAATTTGAAAAGGTTTCACTCGGATGTATCAGATGTATATTTGAGTAATATCAACAATTTCGAACAAACACGAAATCGGCTGTGTTATATATCTTCTTGGGCTTTAGACTGAAGAAACAATCCGTTCGCAGAGTGATGTACAAGATTGTTGAGGAAATTCTTTCACTTAAATAAAACAAAATTTGAAGTAAATAATTTTTAAAAAATATTAAAAACGCACGACTTGAAACATGCTAACTGTAGACGATTTTGTGGACTGCACATTGGTTTGCCAACGCATGTTTGGACTCGTCTGCCATCGTCTCTCGAGCAATAAAAAACAGTTTGCTATTTTTATCTTTCCTTCATTATAGCCTATTATACGTACGTTATTATTTATTCAAGTGCACTCAGACTGGTTAAAAAGTCGAGTAATGTTCCCCTTATTACTGATTTTCTATATTTTCTTTCTGTTAAAGAAAATAAATAAATTTTAAAAAAGTTGGGGCCGATAAGACGGCTGTAAGCCACGATTATATTATTAATGATCATATACGTTTTTTATTTTTTAAAAAAAACACAAAACATCTTCAAGTGTTACTTTTATTATCCTCTCTAGCCATTCTTCCAGCGTGTCAGTTCTTGCAATATGCTATCCGTTAAATCGCCGCGTAACTTTTTGCGATGGAATTACGTTTTCTGTTTCCGTCCACACCTAAATAAAAACATACGAAGATAGCAGCAAAATTGAACAGGGACATTATTATGTAACTCCCAGACAAGCATCATTTTGACAATACTGAACACAAAGAGTAATCTATATCACCGTTAGGCGCACCAGGTTTGCGACGGAAGGGGTCCGGTTTCGAATCCTACCATTGGATCAGTCTGGGTCGGCTACCGTGGTATGCCCTTGAGCACGAGACTTAACTCCAGTTGCCTCAGCAGTAAATATTCTACCTGTGTTGCCGTACCGTAAAATACAAAAAATCAAACCAAATTAATCTTCAGCCAATTTTTAATGATGCTTGGTTGAACAATTGCTCTAATAACTTTGCGGACTGTTTTTGCTGTTTATGTAGCCGTGATTCGTGGTTTGACTAAGACAGAAAAATCTATATACTTTAAATCAGTGTCAGTGGGATGGCCCCGCTTTATTTTTTGTTTGTATAGACAAACACGGAATGCCTACTAGTACTTTCTGCACTGTAAATAAACTTGACAGTGTGCTATGAATTTGAATAAAAATGGACCAGACTGGATCCTGTGAATATTTTGTCTAGCAGCGAAAGGTCAGCAATAAATTTTAGTGCCTCAATGCTCTTTTCTTAATGTTCTCTGCCTTCTAGACGATCAATTGAGCATGTTCCTGGAGCTCATTCATATGTCGAGAGAAAAAAAAAAAAAAAAAAAATTCGTTTTCGTTCTCCGATTGGTTGAGGTCAGTAATATGAATTACATGAAGTCTGAAACAAAACAAAAAGAAAAATCATTTTAAGACGCATTAAAAAAAATCTGTATGTCAGTCCTAACTTATTCTCCATGCCGTCCCCTTAGTTCTCTCCTTAGCTCCGACTCTAACATAAGATCGTTCACTGTGCCAACTTTCTCGTTCCATCCCTTGCTCTGACCCTTGGAGAAGGAATTTCAAAAACTAACTATTGTATATGTATTTGAACCATCTGCAATCGCATTCCAACATTTAACTTCTGTTTATGAAATAGTTTAGGAGATGTCTTGCCACATCATACTCACAGACGCAAAAATGCAAGCATGCATGGTCAGTAAAATCCCTTTTTCTTCTTTTGATAAACGCTTCGACAATAGTTATTTCAGCTGCAGTGTTCGCCAGACACATGCACATATGACTGTTTATTTTGTATTTTATAGTCTAATATATTCATTTTATTATTCCAGTTTGTTTATGATCATTGTTTCGTTGTATTTTGTGATATCATAATCGAATTTATTATACATTCATTTGGATATCATAGATTTAAATTTATGATATCATGCCACAATAAAGGAGACAAAAGTCACAATTTAGATACAAATTTTTTGCTATGGGTGAGGTTTAACTATATTAAAAATATATATACTAAGAAAAAATTCTTGCAGCAGAAGCTTGCTATGAGACTTTCATAGAATATTTCCAAACTATGAACAGTGTTTACGATCTCACTCGACTGAGGTGAAAACTCGGCTTTTATACTTCATGCAGTAGTTACTTTTTATGACGTGTATTTGGTTGTACTAACCATATTATACATTTAAATAATATTCTATGGGTACTGTTGAATGTCTTCCCTTCAAACAGTTCTCATAGGTTTATCGATATTTATAAAGTATAGCGACTTTAATTTCTTTCAAAATCGTGGTGCGTATAGTAGTAAAGACCGAGTCAGTCCCCTCATCGAAAGAGGCAGTCCTCGTACTGGAGACAAACAAACAAACAATAGTACATTACATAGCCAACAACCCTCCTTTAATGTGCTTTTCCGTCTATCCACTACAAACTTAAAATCCAGAGGGGCACTTGACAAGCAAAGACATACGTGTATATAATTTTTAATGACACTACCAATTTCCACAGATTTTCCCGGTAACACTGGTATTCAAATGAGGGCGCTCAGCACCTTTGGATCAAATAGGAGAATGAATGACCATCTAGTTATAAAATGTTAAACCAGTCGGAGACTAAATCAACACTTATTACCAGCATCAGCATCGTTTTAAATAAAATATACCGTATATTCAAATATTGACAACTAAAACTTAATAACCTACTACTGACATGGATCCGGTGGCCTAGTGGTTAGAGTGTCCGCCTCGGATGCGGGAGGTCGCGGGTTCGAACCACGAGTCATAACAAAGACTGATATAAATGGCACTAACAGCTACCTCGCCTGGCGCTCAGCAATAAGAGGTTAGTGTTAGGACTGGTCGGCCAGGTGTCAGGACTGGTCGGCCAGGTGTCAGGATAATGTGATTGGGTGGGACATCATGCTACATGTCTGCGGCATGATGCCATAGGTGCTAGACATACTATAAATTGCCACACTGCAGATGTAACAAGTTGGGATTTCGGATTAACAACAAAACACTGTTGATGGTAATACAAATACAATATTTAATGATGTATGATTTAAATAAGAAACGAAATATGATTGATACGTGCATGTATGGGTCCAAATATTGGACGAATTAACCTAATTCGCACGAACCTACTAATGCAACAAATACAAATACAAATATATGACCTTATACGGTACAAGGACAAAAAGAACGATTCACGGTATATCACAAAATGAAAAGAATGAGTTTTACACAACTGCAAAACAAATGAAGTATTCACTCGAAACAGTGAACTGATATTTTACTCAAATAGTAAAACAAAAGTATTCGCTCAAAATAGTGAACTGATATTTTACTCACTCAAAATAGTGCACTGATATTTTACTCAAATAGTAAAATGTGGTGAATTGATTAGAGAGATATTATACAAAAAAATATCTTATGCACTCCCAAACAATGGGTATAACAAAAACCCAAAAATTAGCCCACGGCTAAAAGATTACATACATGGAGTAACACAAAAACACTCGTCAAAATTACACTTGGCTACCAGTCACACTAGTCAATCAAGTAAGTATCATTACAGGTAGTCACCGACCACCTTTCAATTCCTTCTGTGGTTAGCTCTGTAACTGGTACCACGTCGACCACGATCACTCTGATCAGCTCTACACTCTGATTACTCTAGTCACTCTAGTCAGCTCTACAGCTGCTATGTTCACTCTGGTCATCCTGGTCACCCTGGTCAGCTCTACAGCTGAAGATGTGCAAATCCCTAAGTAGACAGCTTACTGACAAGACTTTCCGTAATGTGAAGATATCACATTACGGTGAGGCATTTATACACATGGGATGTAGTCTGCTAGATGTAAATCGGTTTTTTCCCATCAAGAGCACTTCGCACGTGCGGTAGGGATGAACCGAACTCACTATTTCGAAATAATGTACACGATACATAAATTACCCTCGGGTATCGTTGTACACAAAAAACGAAACCCGAGTACATGTATTAAATAAATAGAGAGATTTATACAATTCCGTGACAGCAGACATCGTAGCGATATGACTGAAAAATTGCTAAATCTACGTTAAAAATCCAAAACACACACACTCTAGCACAGTGGCTCTCAAACAATCTTTGCGGACCATTTGAACATTGCTGAGGATCTCGGCCTACCATTTAATGATATTTACTAATGTTGATTTTACTGCTAGGTAACTATTACAACTATTCCACGGACCACCTGAATGAAGCTCACTGATCACCAGTGGTCTGCGTACCACAGCTGGAGAACGTCTGCACTGGCACAACAATGTAAATTTGATGGTAAAATGGCAGTTGAAGAAAACTGTTCTCTTTGATAACTCCATCAAACTAAATTTAAATTGCATTAGCTGTGACCTTTTCTCTAAAGTGACTTTATTGTATAATGGGAAGATTTGGCAAATTGTAGGAAAAAAGCCCTCGGGCATTCTTTACTTGCAGTGATGGAGCACAGGCTTGACAATGTTACAAGGTAGCATTCACATCACAATGCAGCCTGTCTGGTCCGCCATTTATGGTCTGGTTCTTTTTCCTTCGTTTTTTTTTTTCTTTTTCTTTTTTGATTTTAATTTCAAACTGCTGTGCTAAGAGAAGTAAGGTAGGACCAGTCATCATACTCGTGTACTAATACGCCTACGTGATGTACTAAGATTTAGATGACCCAAGTTCAAAACAGCCAAACGGCAACAATATCTTGTAACAAAGTATGAACTCTGAGAAGCGTGGCATTGTACCTGACGTAATTCCGATAGTTTCTCATTACAGTCAATGTCATTTACCCGACAGCAAATGTTTGTTATGATAATAAATCATTGTACACTGTCTAAAACTGCTGAGGGTTTTTTTTTTCTCTGTGATTGCTACCTTTTTAGGGAAGTCGCGGTAGCTCCGTTTGTGAACTTTTGACAAAAAAGTTTAATGCTGATATTGAATAAATTGCTGATACTATAAATTTGATTTTTTTTATGTCAATTATTCTACTTTTTTTGCAGAATTTATTTATTTTTGGATATAAATCAGATTACAATGAGCAAGACCATTATATAGAAGCCGCGTGTATAATATTCCTCTATGTGGACGAATGATATTTTTACGCAGATACCATTTTTCTTCTTCCACTCGGAGTGACCTTTAGCTTTGCCACTTGTGTGTCGACCTAATGTTATTGAGAGGAAATAAAAAATTTTTTTATACTTTCAGCCACAGAGACCAAAATATCTGATACCAAAATAAACCGTATTCTTCAGTATACCAATTGCAAATCATCCACAAAATTCGGAAACCGTTGTTGATGAAAAACTCTATTTATTGTGTGAAAACCATTTTGACTCCTTTCAGTCAGCGTGACCTTAAACTCTTATGTTTTGCATCCATTGTGACAGGATTCTTTCTTACCCGAAGATGATATCGTAAAATTAATTTATTATATTGTAAAAATCAAAACAAAATTTATGATCTCATACAGAGCATTTTTATATAAAAAAGTTAATGAATAAATAGTAAAACAGAGCCTCATAGTCGTCATCGTCGTACCTTCCAGACGACAGTTAGCCCACAACAAAACGTGAATGGTGCGAATCCCCCACCCTCATATCCCACAATTTTAACTTCAGTTCTTTGTAATGTACAAACATGCGAAGCAATAACCTATCACATAATCTTTTGGATGAATTAGTAGAAGTTAGTATCAGATCAAAGGGGACGCGGAGGTGTGTGGCTTCGGCGCTCCAGTCTCACTAGTTGGGCGCTGAAACATCTTTTTAATACAATTCTCCGATATATTTGAATTAAGGGGAGAAGGGCACTCAGTGTTGAAAAATGATAGGGCTTCTGTGGAGAAAATGGATTTCCATACTGTCCCCGGCAGGTCTTAACATCCTGTTATAGACAGAAGCTTTGATTTTGAATACCCCGATTCAGTAAAGCGTGGCCTAAACCAGTAGGAACATCTAGGAATATTAATAGGGGAAGTCATATTGTAGCCACATGTGTCTGGTTTCCTTTTATCTCATCTCCTTCAATTCTATATTAAATTTACCTAGTGAAAAGACGTCCCTCTATTTATTTAAGCCGTGCTAAACACAGCTAAAATCCCGTTTGAGGCAGATCTTGAACCTCAAGTCAAAACTGTCCAGCATGCAGATCATCCACGTTATCCATTAACATAGTAAATAGCCTTTCCCCAAATCCCACTGATTGGACTTCATCACGTCCAACCAATTAGACTTCCATCTTTTTTAAATTTCTGTTTAATAAAGCATGCTGGAGCTGTAAACTATTCTTTGAAAAAATGGAGTCCCTTGAGCCAAGGTTTTTCTGGGTCCGCGGCTTGGAATAACTGGACTTTGTCTAAATACTTAAAGGCACAAAGGTCTTTCTCCCTGACCCTATCACACCCACTTATTTTCCTTCCCATTAGTGGCTAGCGAGCTTCGTTCAAGACGTAAGTGGTGTTCCATATTTGTGAAAGTACATGTCGACGAAGGTTGCCGTTTATGGCCAATAATACAGCGGGGAGCTATTAACGAGCAAAAATTTGCGATCTCATTTTCTTTTCAGACAAAATTACGACTCTCCAGAGACAAGGCTACATGGAAGAGAAAGAAAAGCTCGAATTTGTTGAAGTTTTTTGTATGGCGCTTTTATTTGCTATATTATGCCGAGGAAATGGGAGCTATGTGATTTTCCCAACTGACCTACTAAGCTAGCCGATACGAGCTGGCCTTGTCGGGTATCAAACCCGCGACTCTAACAATTGAGCTACCGCGGCTCCCTCGAATTTATTGAATACTTGGGTACCATAGTGATACATTGGATGAAAAACCTATAATATAATTTCTTTATTTCAACCAATACAAAAATGTTCACATGCATGACATCACGGATGACACCAAGGGACACGGCCTTGCAACGCCAAAAAATGGCTGAAAAAATGAATGAATGAATGTATAAATGTATTAGTGAATGTGAAGCCACTGAAAATATTCTCACCACTTATTTCTTGACTTTTTACTTCCCCCAATCCCTCCACTATCCCCGAGGGTGCTGCAAGTAGGATCTGAAACCATCGGTGTCATTTACATGTCACCGGGAGTATCTGTTTAGATTGGGGGCAGTTACAAAGAGAACTGGCTGCAGGACGTATGGACTGACGTACGAACGGATAGACGCAGTGATTAGTCACAATTTATCCGCTAAATTACGAACATACTGATGGACTGATATAAATGCCGTAGCGTGCCGACTATATCCAACCTTTTCTTAATCTCCATTTGCAAATGTTAAAAATCGAGACTATAGAATACTCTGATTGGTAGTGAAGTAAATGGGATTATTTATCAAACATCTAGTTAGCCCATAAGATTCTGTCAGTATATATTTAAGCAGTAGCAATTCAGAGTGAAATTAAGCGACGTGTAAATAATATAGATAAAGAGATAAATATATAAGATACTGATGAATATATAATAAAGTTAACACATTGATCGCTCATTTCTTTTGAAAGGAAAGCATGGTGAACAGTACCCGAAAGAGGAATTTATTGCGATGCTATGTTTCAGCCGTCGTGATGTAACTTACCAATCCAGCGTTTTCTCCCTTAGAGGCAGCTTAGGCGGCACTGGAGGCGGCGGAGGGATTATCGTGCACTCCCGCTACAGCGGCTGAAATGAGCAGTTTTGTATAGCAGAACTGAACATCATATTCGCCATCTTCGCCGTCGTCATAGATTTCATTATCATCATTTACATAATATAAACTTAAATAAAATCTACGTTCAATGAAGATACACAAATAAAAAGGAAATATCGTGGAAATCGACAATAAGCATAAGTAACCCTAATTAATTCATTTAATTATATATATATATATATATATATATATATATATATATATATATATATATATAGAGAGAGAGAGAGAGAGAGAGAGAGAGAGAGAGAGAGAGAGAGAGAGAGAGAGAGATTTGAAAACACACAGCATGAAAAGCTAATGACTAATACACAAAAATGCAAAATAAGCGCGAGCCGGGGCGTGATCTCTCGCATTTGATCGCATCTGACCGTCATACAGTTATGACGACAATTACAAGAATTTAGCTAATGAAAATGTGTGCCAGATGATGATGATGATCTTCATTGAAATTTCTTATCATCTGTCTGATAAGCATTAGAACATTTCGCTACCACTGTCATTTTCTCCTTCTAGTAATGTCTAAAAACATTTGTCCCTCTGTCTGTCCGCCAGTCTGTCTGCTATATTTCGCTGTAGATTTGTCCCTTTCTCCCACCATCTCCATAGGAGTTTTTGAAGTAATAAGTTCAGAATTATATTTTGATCTATATGTGGGTTAATGTCTCATTCTCTACTAACTGTATACAAAATATCCAGGTATAATGGTATTAATTTCAACATAAGCACACCTGGTCATTAAATATGCGTTTATGTCTGTAGAAATATGAAATTATATAACTAAACGTATTAAGCACGATATAATTAAACATACATGTTGGAACCATAAATCAGAGAAAGGCCGCGTCAAATTGCTTCCAAAGGAATGCCATGCAATGATGGTAAACACACACACACACACACACACACACACACATATATATATATATATATATATATATATATATATATATATATATATATATATATATATATATATATATATATATATATATTTGTTACATGTGCAAAATAGGTGATATTTATATTATGCTAAGTATATATACCTTCCTACCGTAATCTAGTTAAACTGAGGGGTGGGGGTGGATAAAGTATAGCCCATTCGCATTGTCTGAGTTTGTATAGTGAATGAGATAAAAGGTGTACACGGTTTGAAACGTATATTAAAATACGATAGGATAAATAGATCTGTAATCGATCCACAAGGCGGAAAAAGACTAATGCATAAAATAAAATCTGAATTTCAGATTTTGTTATAGAACAATTTTAGGTAAACATTTGCAGGAGAATATTCATAGTCCACGTATCTTATAAAGTTCTATATATGTCCAACTCACCTTTTGGCTTGTCTGGCGCATTTTCCGTCTGAGAGGGTCCGATTAGACCAACACTGGGTGGAGAGGGAGGCTCGACTGAGTTAAGGGGAAAAAGTGCATTAAATTTATGAATTGCTTATATCGCTGGACAAACACTGTACAATTTTAATCGATATTTATTTTTCAGAAGAACGAAATATTTGATACATATATATTTTAACTCTTGTTTCAGAAAGAAGAGCGCATACACTGAAAAATCCGAATTGAGTGCCAAAAGCACAACTTAAAGTCTATTGATGTAATTCTACGAAATGTCGGAAGAATTAGAGAATTACCTTTGACGCGATTGCTATTTCCGGACACCGTGAAACTAAATGACTGCGTGTTGTTTCCTCCTAGAAACAACAAAAAGGAATTTATGGAAGCGTTGTAGCCCATGAAAAGTCTGGGTGTTTTCATGAACGTAGATGATTTCAATGTTAGATAACGGAGAGGACGAAAATCAGGGAAATTCATATTATGACACTTAATGCGAAATTATGGTAAACAATTCAATAAAATTATTTGATTATTGCTCATAGAAGAATCAAATTCATGCCATGCACAAAAGTCTTTTATAGCATGCAAAAATCCGTGAATGTTTTTAGTTTTGCAGCTGCCATTTAATGACAAGCATAAAAACATCATAATTCTTAAACACTGTTAATATTATGCTAAAATCAAGTGTTTGAAATAAAAACCGAATAACAAAGTTTACTTTACTTACCTTTAGGAGCAGAAGCAGCTACCTGACTTACACCCACCCCTTCGACAGTATTTTGGGAAGCTGAATCAACTTGCTGTAGTCGGACTGTGAAAACAAGGGAAACAGATGAAATACGCCTCTAGAAAACTTCAGAGTCAACAAAATGTGCTAGAACAACATTTTTATAGCTAGGACCTTCAAGCAGTAACGTTACACAATCATACAATTCTTACAGTGACTTGCAGAAGGAAGAGCATGTCATTAGAATCAAATTTCAAGTTCTCAGTCCTGATATCGTGCTCGATAAATTTAATGATACTGCGTCTTAATGTCATTATGATGTCTCCATTTCATAGGCTAACCACTTACTACTTTTTCAATCGCCTGGGCCAGTAGAGAGCGATCACGGGCCCTGGGGTAAGGAACACCCGTGCCTTTCCTAGTTTTTGTTCAAACAATTTTTTTAAATATAAAATTAAAAAGTGTTTTTCGGCCCAGGCTCCCTTACGGGCCTGGGCCCCGGGTATATATCCCCTGTTCCCCCCCCCCGTCGGCCCTGTGCATCGCACACTGCTCCCCAAGTGACCCTCTCAGTTCACTCAAAACAATTTACACAAATTACAAAAAAGAAAATATATTAAGTCTGAAGCCCAAACATTTCTTTATCAACTTTGATTGAAAAAAATGCAAGGCTTAAATGACGGCAATGATTACTATTTAGACATACTTTAAGAATTGTCCTATCTTTTGTTTTGTTAAACTCACGTGTAGGCTTTATTGGTTATTGATTACGGAATTTATATCGCTAAAAATATCTGAACAGTTCCAACCATCAATTTCAGTACAAAATATAATACGCCATTTTGAAATATAGAAACTATTATATGGACCACATATTAATATAGAACCGTTTTATTGTAAATTTATTGCAAACAAGGAAAAACGGCAATTATTTAGTTTCCTTTACAAAAGCTGTTGCGCCAAGTATCCCATCAACTTAGATAAAAGTTTCAAGGAAGCGGTGTTTGTCACACATACAATTTATCTTTGTCTTACTTAATTCCAATTTTTGCAACCATTATTTTGTGGTCTTTTCTTTCCTATAAGGCAATCCGAAATTACTGAACAAAATAATTTATTCCTTGAAGCTGTGCAAGATATTTTATGAAGAATTATTTAGTGCGTTGATGATGATAATGAAGTCGAACAAAGAACAGAGATCATTAGTCAAAAACAAAGTATTTTGAACTTTCGATACTAGTTTGTGGGTTTAACACCATTTTTTCAGCACATGATAGGCTATCCATGGCGGACAGTATATCTGGCGGAGGAAGAACCCGAAAAAAAAACCAGGAAGAAACACCGTCCCATGGGAAGTTACTGGCAATCTTTCACCCATACCTACGAGACTCGAACCCAAGTGGACATAGGTAAGATGTCAGTGATTTGTAAAGGCGAACGTCTTAGACCGTTCAGACCTTCAGGGCCCATTGAAATTTCGGATGACAATTTAGACCGGACAACACCAAAGAGGCTGTGAGAAAATATGTGATAGAGAAATTGCTGCTTAACTAAGACTGGACCTATCCTCAGAGAGCCAGCCGTGGATCTGAATCACACTGGAAAGATCTATTATGTAGATTGTATGATAAAATTAACTTTACCAGGGCTTTTCAGATCTGTTATGTAGATTATATGGTAAAATGAACGTTACTCGGGGTTAAAACAATGAACTATATTAATTATTATCGATTTTATAAAACTTTATATTTAAACTGATAAAAACGTCTATTTGGTTAAAACCACAGTTTAAATTTCTATACCAGCTGGTCCCTTGGAATCCATGGAGAAAATGACCCTTTGGTTGGGATCTATTGACTGGCTGTCCACTAAGTTGGTATTCGTTTTTGAATCTTAAAAAAAAAGCAACAAAGTGAATCTGTAAAACAATTGGCGATGACATATAAGTATACATTTACAAGAGCAACTAATGATACTTAATAATTAAATATTTTGACAAGTTGTTAAAACATGCGTTGGTTACGTGAGAAAAGGGTATAAAGAACTGCTTTCGGGATTCTCGTAAATGATATGATGCGAGGACAGAGAAAAACGGAAACCAGACATGAAAACAGAGTAGCATACATACATAGATACATACATATATAGTTACATAGATTGATACATACATACAGACATACATACATACATACATATATAGTTACATAGATTGATACATACATACATACATACATACATACATACATACATACATACATTGGTATGAAACGTACCTTTACGAGATTGATCTGCAAAGAAGGAGAAGTCACTCGGGCTGGACAATAGATTAATAAAGTTGTGAGTCGGAGCGGCTTGTGGCATAGCTGGCATCCGATTACTAGCATCAAGGGGAGGAGCGACTGGAGCTGTGGCAACGTTCGTCGCCGCCCGGAACTGTTCTACTGGAAGACTCTTTGGGTCAGTCAGCCCCGAACCTTGACTTGGAACGAATGGCTGTAGTCCACTTTGGAGGACACTGTTCGATGGAACCTGGGAATTAACCTGCTGCGAGGGAATTTGGTTGTTCATAGGATTGACATTTGACAAATCTTGAAGTCCAAATACGGGTTGCACATTAAATGTGGCCTGAGATTGTGAAGAGGTTAGGTCAGTAAATTGGAATTGGTTGGAGAAAGCTTGTCCCATCGGTGCATTCATGCTGGTATTAGAACCCTGGACAACCCTGTTCGCAAACTGACTAGATTCATCTGGTATAGCTCGAACGGGTTCGTTATTCTGGAATTGAATGCTGAAAGCTGGTTTATGAGAAGGAACCATGGGGAAGGCAGTATCAACACCTGTGCCGGCTCGACCAGTCTGAAGCTGCTGCCTGAAGTTTTCCACGTTCTGAGGAAGCGGCTGGAATCTGGTCAAGAAACTCTCAGTTATGGATGATCCAGTAATTGGTGCCTGGCTCTGAGTTGGGAATCCAATCATTCCCTGTTGAAACTGGCCATTCGTATCAGCAATAATTCCTTGGAATTGGTCGCGTTGACCAAATAGACCAGAGCTTGGTCCAAATCCAGATGGAGGTGTTACTGGTATGCCTGATGGTTGAGCGCTTAAATCCGGTTGCTGCTGAGGAATGGTGATGGTGCCAGAGAAACCCCGGGGCGGCAAGCTAGGGGCATGTGCCAACATCGGAAAGGTAGAAACTGAGGAACTGGCACTGTTCGATCCGCTTTGTTGAGCAGGTATCGTTGGGAAACTGTCAACTGAGTTGAATAAGTCATTTAAAAATAATATGTATGTATGTATGTATGTATGTATGTATGTATGAATGTATGTATGTATGTAGGTAGGTAGGTAGGTATATATATGCTTTTTAAAGGCACATCATCACAACATTAGCTATATAGTATCGAGTAAAATTAGGTTGTAAAAATATAAAGGTGTGAAAAACGAAGTGAAATATATGAACGGGTAAACACTTTAAGGTAAATAGATCTTTAACAGCTTACAAAAGGGGACACAAGAATTTACTGATTCTGTTATGTTAGAATAAAAACTTAACATATCTTCTGGCAATACCATTATTTCGTTTATCTGTATGCTTTATTAAGTAATAAAGTGTGTCGCTACAAACTTAATGAAAAGACTCGGTCTCGTTTATTTTGCCATTTCATTTTAAATTTCATAATTAGGAGTTCGCTCGGGAAACCCGAAAACTGTGAAACAAGAATTCTGATTATATTAAATTAAAACAGCTATAAAATCGACAACAGTGAAGTCTTAACACACAATACCTAGACATGCTTAAACTGTCACGTTCAACATGCATATACGTTTTGAAAACAGTCACGTCCGTAATTATATTTCGTGGGTTTTACCTTACAGATGACACTATGAAAAGCCTAGTACACACCTTGATTAAATCGATTCCTGATATAGATATGGCATTACCTTGTGGAAATTGTGGGATGGTTGGAGCCTGTCGAATCGACGTATCTGAGAATGAATCAATTTAGCGTCAATCAGTTAAGCAAGCACAAATCAAAATAATTTGTCATTTACATGCACGTGATTAAAAAGAACGCACAAAACTGTCATAGAGCAAGCAACAATCGAAGTTATGATTTGTGGACAATATTTAATCTATTTTTATAAAAGAACGCAGGCAAAAAAAAACAAAAAACGATCAGAACCGAAGCTGATATCAGCTATACAAATTTAGTTATGATTATACTGGTATGGTACAGATACACGCTGAGCGATAATACAAGTAGACGATACACCCGTAGAAAATCAACATAAACGTTTGAAACACATTATCTATGGCACGTGGCTAATACAAACCGAACATCTTGTATTTAATGTCAGACATATAAACGTAATAATTGTCACCCAGATTACAAGAAGATGATTTAGGCGATATATCGGTTTGTCGCTTGGGGTGGGAATGGTTTCGTCGCGAACTAGAGTGAAATTACAACTGCCGAACTCAACCAACACTCATGTCTGCTGCTAAATAGCCCCATTATACTTTGGGCTTCACCAGCAATATTCAAGTATAACAAGGTGAAATAAGTCACCATTTTTTTTCTGCTTTTTGGTTGTCAAAAATGACCTACCCTGTCCTCCATTGCCTTGTGTCAGCCGCTGCCTCTGCCACTGCTGTGCAACAGCTCTGTCTAGCACCACTACAAAGCGATGTCGAAAGCAGAATATATGTAGCGAAAAGCTAATTAAGTCCCATTGCTAATCACCAAAGATTTGTGTTACGTAGAATTTGATTTATGCGCTTAAAGGACATCACAAAGTTTAGAGCTGTAAGAACTCATACTGCACAGAACATATAAAATATTATAAATTGTTAGCATAACAGATCTTCATTGTGATTTTTAGACATACGTCGATGATTATTCCTTTCTTTCGCTCTGTTAAAATCATGATGGACTTTTGTGGATAACGGTTGATGGGATTTATATCTTTTTAAACGTTAAGAATTATCTTAAATAGTTCCAACGATCACTTTTCTACACAAAATTATGAAAATGTAAAATTTCTAGAAAGATATTTTTTGACGTCTTGAAATGTTCGTGCGAATCGTCCATGTCTTTCTAAACTATGAAGACTATGAAGATAATTTTAAGAGAAAATCTTCAAAAACCTAACTCACACATAACTACTAATTACATGAGGATGATAAATCTTAAACCTGAACTTATTAAGTATCCTGAGATCTTAAAGGCAAACTAAAGTTGCTTTGATGAATAGATAAAAAAGTGTATCACCTCCACTATCAGGCTGGTTTCTGCGCCGCAGCTGGAAGGGGATACGTACCCGCCGCACATCTAGAAGCAGTGTATAGGCAGCATTAAGCAGAAATACGTGAAAACAGGCCTGGTAATTACAGAACTCTGAGCGTGGGTCTGAGAATGAGTTATTATTCTCAGCCAATCAAAAACGACTTTTAAAAATAAATATCTTTGTGATTGGTAGATGAAAAATCTAACGCTCAAGTGTGTTTTAATCTCCAGGCCAGTGCGAGCGAAGCAGTACAGTGAAAAGAGATACATGAATAATTAAGCATGCTGTCAAAGTGTTTGTGTGAGCAATACGCCGTGCTTTGAGTGAGCAACAAAATGTGTTTTGTGTGAGCAATATTCCATGTTTCGTGCGCGCAATAAGCTGTGTTTTGCGTAAGCAATCAGTCGTGTTTCGTGAAAATTGTAACATTCCAAACTATTTGTTTAATTTATTGTAAACGTTTTAGCCAAGAGCTATACATGTAAAATATATTCGAGCTTTTTTACTTGTTCTTCTAAATAATTAAAAGGTAAATGGTTTGCAGCGTAAAGTTTAACTCAATTCTTTAATTTTAATTTCAGCATTCACAGTGCCTTAAAACTTAATACACAGACCTGAAGAAGCCATTCTTTTGGAATTTAAGTTGTTGGTACGGGTTTAATGCCATGTTTCAGCACATACATGGTGGCTAGTATATTTGGTGGAGGCAGAACCCCGGAAAGGAATTTATGTACATTGGTCGCCGAGAATTGACAGAAGATAGTGATATTTCAAAGTTTATAGGTCCAAATGTAATATTGTTACGTATATGTAATTAAATTACTTGTGTGTTAGTTTTAAAATTCTTTTTTATTTTAATTTTGTTTCATTACATTTTATTGTTAATGATTATCTTCTCGGGATGTGATAATTTTGTTTAGTAAGTCCAATTTGTTTAGAACGTAAAAATATTTCTTCAGCACTATTTTTAGCTCACTTTAGTTCATATATTTTGTAAACACTACGCGAAAACGATTGGCTATTGCCAAGGTCATTTCGGCCCGCATTTTAGCTGAACTGTAAACAGTCTTTCTTTTTTTAAAATATATTTTCAGTGTGAGAATTTGATTCTTAGATAGGGCTATTCTTGCATACGTGATAAATGGCATTTTTTTTTTTATTACCCTGTTCAATGTTAAGAGACCACGTGACCCATCACGCGGGAATGAAATGATGTTTTAGTTGGGTTAAATACTCATTCCGAGAGCTTTCCAGCCTGTCGTATGTCCACACCTTGAAGGTACAAAGTGTTTATATTGTTGAAGCCAGATTGTTTTTGAAGTTCATTTGTTTTTGGAATTTAATAATTTATTCTCAAGAAAACTAAACAAGTGTACTTTTTTATAAAAAGTTCTAGGACAAAGAAATTCAGTGGAAATTTACTCTGTAGTTTAACGGAAACATTATAAACTGTGATTCAATCGAGGATCTGTTACCACCAGTACAATGATCTAATCTGACGTCATCGCCTCCATATTGGAATTTCATCGAGATTCTAACCCGGATTCTATTAGAACTGTTTAGTGATAGGACTTGTATTTTTCAATCTTAGGATTAAATTTTGGATTATATTCACAAACCGTAAGTCCTATTTCCAATTTTTACATTGTTTTCTAGGGAAATAAATTATTTTGTTAAAATATACAAAGCTTGTTGGCTTCACTCTTTTCTCTTGTTATTTTTGTACCAGCCTACACGTAACAATATGAGTAAGTAATCTACTGGCTTTTTTTTAAAAAAAAGGTAAACAGTTATTTATAGAACATAAAAACAATGAGATAGAAAGGTCAAATATGTTCTTTGCGGTACTTGCAGGTTTCTTTACTAGCACTAATGCCTCAGTTAGATTTCCGTATTTGGTTTGGTGTTTTACGAAACAACACCACAGGTAGGTTAATGCCAAGGTAATTGGAGTCAAGTATTCTGCCTGGATATAAATCATTATCTCTTGAGCCTGAACCTCACGTTCGCAGTCTGTATCATGTCTAAAGTCACATGCAACTACTTCAATTTTTTTGAGAGACCAATGCCATTTTATTGACCATGAAGAAAATAGTACAGCTATAATAATCAATCCTGTAAAAAAATGTCACTGATATACAACGGGAGATAAGAACAGAGAGGGTGAAAAGAGGTCAATGTCTAGAAACTAGTAGCACGAAAAATAGGCGACACATTTATATGCAGACAACGATTGCCCCATAACAAAAAACAAACTGTCAGATAAAACCTTCACAATATATATATATATATATATATATATAT
>JAECUM010015107.1:0-17103 GCA_016617855.1 Megalonaias nervosa | reverse complement strand
AGAGAGAGAGAGAGAGAGAGAGAGAGAGAGAGTTTATAGTCGGTGGTACTGTTATTAAAGCAGAATAATGACTTAGATCAACTGTAAGTATATTAAAATATTTAATTACCTCTTGTTGGTTCCTCATTTCGCTCAGTTTCTATTCCACATTAATTTCCATGTGCCGACAATGAGTGGCTTAGCGTTCATGTGAATGGCATAGCTAACCAAGTGTTTGTAGTGCTCTACATTTACTGCTCTACTTAAAAACTAAACAATCAACTTATCAATATGCAAAGGTGATTAAGAATAGCCGCAAAAGGCATAGAACTACATTTTGTAGCGGACACACTCGGGGATGTGAGGAGTTCATTCACTCGGTCAATACACAGCTGCCTGTTGTAAATCTTAACTCCGATCAAAGGGCAAATATACGTATTTGTATGTGGCATAAATAAAATATATGTACAGTGTGTACGCTGTATCAATGATATACCAATCGTATAATTTTTTCATTGAAAGGAAACTCGGCAAGCCTCGTTTACTTTTAATGAAAAATTTATACATCTCGTGGTATATCACTGATACAGCGTACATATATATATATATATATATATATATATATATATATATATATATATATATATATATATATATATATATATATATATATATATATATATATATATGTTAAGTATATATATATATATATATATAGCGATAGATAGATATAGATATATACACACACAGATTGTATGTGTTTGTGTATGTATGTATTAGTACTATTTTCTTCGCAGTCACCCTTGTCTTCATTCTGTTTTTTTTTTTTTTACATGCATCTGCCTCAATCATAAACTTATCTTTCAGATCTGGTAAATCTTTCTGAAGACATTTTAATTTTTTTTCTATTTCTTCAATACTATTCTATACCACTGTAATGCTGTAAAATATTAGCTCCTTAATGATGAGCATATTGCTCAGCCTTTGCATGTAATTCGTTGTGAATTTCTGTGAAAATAACATCTTTTATCTTTCAGATATTTTTAATTTAGTTTACAATAGAGGAATCGAATGTTGTTTCCTTTAATCCAATGGTTCGATGATTAATATTTATAATTCATTGAGGGTCTTTGTTAAATAATTCAACGTCTACAGATCTGACAGGGTATTAGTGTTTTTGTTGTTTGAGCCGTCAGTATGTATGCAAGATCATGATATTACCTTGCAACTATTCTTACTAGTTTTGTTTGATTTTATTTTCATTTAAATCCCTCTGTAACTGTTTCAATTGCAATTGTAACCTGTTAATGTCTTCCACGGATTTTGTATTTCTGTTTTATCAATATAAATTTCCAAATCACCTATCTCACTCTTTATCCCCATATATACTCCTTGTAATTAGTTTAGTAAACAATAATAGTTCACAGATCATGAGAAATATTGTTATACCCAACAATAAAATGATCGCTTGCGTATATGTTGTTAATTGATCTTGTAAAATAGAGTGCTGTTGTAATTAAGATTACTATTGTATAGGCAACCTTTACGTGGCCAGAACATATACGTCAGGTAAATCTTTTCAACATGTATCATGCTTTGCAGACATTCTCTGATCGATTTCTGTACTTTGGTACAAAAGTCTCGTTTCTTGTATTATCTTGTTCAGTTGTTAAGGCTACCATCAATGGGCATCTAATTTCCCGACTTTCTGCATTGATTAATTTATTTCTGATTGTATTTGTTACCTCTGTATATATGTTGTACCCGGTGATAAATACAATTTTGATATCATCACCTCTTATCTCTTACTTATCATGTTGCTGATATAAATTAATATATCATATTATGAAACGTTCTTCTATGTAAGCTTCTCTCTGAGTGTCTTTCCAACAAATCAACGTTGCTCCAAAGAACCCAAAAGCCAAACGAACAACCTCTCCGGTAGCTGTTTCTTATATACCCAATGTAGCTGATGTTATTCTCACTCAATCTGAAATGCATCTTAATTTTGTAAGGCAAAATGTGTTGAAATATGTCTGCTTTAAAAGTCTAGAACATCTAATCAGCTTACACAGTTAACGCATTTCAGAAATATATATTCGCTCTTCTTACCTGTTGAAATTACAGTAATGCTAATACTATATTCGGTAAAACGTTGTGCGCAATTTTACAATCTAATGTGATCGAAATGTAAATGGAAAAAGTATGTTTAGTTTAGTTGATATGATAATGATTTCATTTTCGTCTATTAAATTTGTAATGTAGTTTGAATTAAGTCATTTGAGTTTATGACATTTATATTTCATGTTCTTTAAATCAGCTGCTGGCTGCTACTATATTAAACGGCATGTATAGTACATGTAGCATTCCCATTCATGAGTCAAGGCTGATTGCCAAGGTCAAGTCAACAACTATTTCGGCGAAGTACACCACGCATTTAGTTTGAACTGAGGTCCCAAAAATATCACGTGAAACTAGGACTGCATTTGCCCAGTACAGGTATTACATAGACCCTAGTAGTTTATTGGCTTAATAAAAGGAGGTCAGATTATGAGTTTTAAGCTATTTTATGATATAATGATCTAAATTGTTAGAGAAGCGTTGAGTGATTAAGATTGTGTTGACTGGTGCGCATATAGAGACCATATAAGTGAATAGGATCACCAAGTATGTTATTCTTCACTTTATGTCCGCATTGTAAGAGAGAGAGGAAATTGTGACTTATTTATAATTTTTCGTTGGAGTAGCAGAGTGAAAAACATTACATTTAAACGGTCAATACCTATCAAATTATGAGAAGTTATTCAACGACTTTAATATTCAAAATATTCTATTGGATTATGTGAAACTGTCAAGGACTTCAGTGATATTCTACTTTCACAGGATTACCTTGAAGTAAACACTTTTTGATTTAGAACGGCGATTATTCAGTGGTGATAGAACGTTAGCAGAAAAGTACATTATAACCTTCATTCGGAACACATTTGGAAAGTTTTCAAATTAGTGTGAAATTGATAATACAATTTGAGATACTCTAGGAACTCATACACGTTATATTATAATTTAATTTTTTTTACTGTGTTTGGTTTTATATTTTAGGGAAATAAACTATATTTATGAAACTTGAATGCTTGTTAGGTTTTACCTTTTCGTAGTTTAAGCCTATAAACGTAACCGATATCCCTGTTTCATATCGGAACTATCCACATTATAAACAACGGCTTTAAAAGCAATTTGTGTGTAATTCTGGGATCATATATAAATGTTGCGTTGTAATTAGTGTTAATACAATTAGCTTTCTTTAAACTCTACATTTGTCTGGAAGTATATACTATGAATTACCTGAAAATTGAAAGTTTTCTGTGACTTGGGTCTATGTAGTAAAGTCTTATTATCCTGATCTTTAGTGGTCGTTGAAGCTTTAAGAAGAGAAAGAACTTTACTTTTCTGACGAAATTATAAAGGTAGCTAATAGTGGTACAACGCCTCTCAAATAATAGCTGGTCCTGTTTGAACTTCCAACAATGCCCAACGTATATAATTTCATTCATTTATTTCATCCTGTGAAGACGTGCCTTACACAGCCGGCTGCGTTTAAGACTCTTTTTATTTTGTTTTTAATTGTTCATTATCTACAGGCAAGTTCATATATATATGGCAATTTTGGCTTTGGTGAAAAATACTTTTTTTGATAACCTTAAATACAGCGTGCTACTTATCTTATCTAGAACTTTAACTAAACATGATTTGAAGGGGGTCGAAAGGTTCTTTCCCGTTCATACTTCAGTGTTATTTTGAGCAGTCAGAACAATTGGAAATTGAATTGGGTAAATATAAGGAATGAATTTCAAAATGCATCCTTTTTTGGTAGACAAGATGAATGCAAATTGATTGTATTTTGCCAAACTGCAAACGTTGCCAAAGGACATGCTACAGAAAACAAATTAGACCCTATATAATGATGCAAAAGAGTACACAAAATGTTCTCGAAAGTACGGGATATCTCAGTTAGCAAGAAGTTGTCTTTATAACCACTAAATCAAAACATTATATTAAAGATGAGGGTAAAATATTAGGTTTGCATCAACTACGTTATACAAAAGAGTGCTAAACTTCAATAAATGACACTAACCGTCATATTGATCACTTCATTTCATATTCACCATCTGCTTTGTTTGATTATGAGTCCCAAAGAAAATGGTATACAGAGACAAAATGTGAACAGAATGACATAATTCCTTCTGAAGATGAAACATCAAAATTATTTGAAAAAAATATATGGGTATACTTTATACTTAGTAAACTATGAAAAGTATAAACTATTATATTTTACCTGTATTGCATAGTAAGTAGCTGCTTCCTGTTTTAGTTGTTTATTATGTTGTTATTTTTTTGTGTAGTTTAACATCGTTGTACAGCATATAGCACATGCTAGCCAATACATGGTGGGCAGTATATTTGGAGTAGGAAAAACCCGGTGAAACCCCATGTTAAACAACAGACCAAGGGGAAACTACTGTCAAGTTTTCCTACATACACCTTTGCATGAGCCGAGACTGAACCCCAAGCGGACAGAAGTGAGATGCTTGAGTCATCTGTATAGGCAAGCGCCTTAAAGCAATCTGCCACCTGAGACTCGAACCACATATGTAATGATAACTACTGTAACACTGCAGGATACAGACACAAATGCATCTAACACACAGGAATCAGTACACATTTAATTACAAATATTAGTATTTCCAGCTTCATCTTTATTTTCTGTATTGTTGCAATTAATATGAAGTATTAAATGCTATCGAAATTGCACTCGTTTTATATAACCATGAACTAGTTTAAACGTTAATACCTAATTACAATCGTGTAAGAATCTAAAGTTAAATTTGTAAACTAAATTGACTATTGCAATAAATTTATTATTCCGTAATGTTGCAGAATAAATCAAACCTGTGACAATGAGTTGGAAATTTTATCAGCTCTTGCGTTGGCATAAGCTGTATATACCTGCTTGATCTTTTGCAACACCATTACAGATATATATTTGTATGTTTAAATTTCAGTAGCCATGCTGTGTTCCAGTTTATACTACTTCAACTCTAATAATTCAGTAACTGAACTGCTTCTCTTCTTAAATGATTTTTCCAGATGAACTTTGACATTTTCTCTGGTTTCGAATAACTGAACAAAATATCAACTTGTTGATGATATTTATCATCCATTTGAAAATTATTTATATGAAGATGATGATAATGAAGTAGAGACACGTTTTCATATATTTTCTAGATGTTCTTTAAATCTTGCTAATGATTAAACAGATCAAGGTATCGGAAAATTCGCTGAGCTCACACCATTAGAAATTCCAGACTGTAACACCTAGGTCTCGGCATGAACATGAATGAAGGCAGGCAATGGCATAAATAAATTTCAACACTATTTATAGAAAAATAACCTCCATATACAACAACTTCGTGCTTGCCAGACTTGAAAGGAGTTGATATATCCAATAGGCTGAATAATGCGAGCTGATACATGGGTGTTAACAACTGAGGCGGAGATGTAAACTAAATATGCACTTGAACCCACTCTTGTATAAAGAAAAGCAATGCAAGTATTACTGACAAAATTATTACCTATGTAAGATGAATGATAAAAAGTGTACATTATTACTTATGCAAGATGAATGACAAAAGCGAATTGCATAAATGCTCTAGAAATTACCAGTTCGATAACAGAAACTTTAATATGTCCTGCTGAAATGTATTCAAAAGAGATTAAAGAGTTAAAAGTGGCATAAGCAAAGAAAGAGATCCAAACAAAATGCCCTTGTGACAGAAACAGCTAGAAAGTGTTGAAAGCAAGAAAAATAATGTGGGCGGACATCTAACATAGTTTCAAAAAACATTTAATAAAAAAATCTTACAGATTACTGTATAAATATTAATTTAGTTGCAGTCCCTATGCAAAACAGATTTAGCAAAAACACTTTTGCAACTTAACGCAACTGATACTCTTACTTTAAAAAAAAAACAACAACATAATATTGAATTTTGCTGTCTATGCAATACCAAAATCTGTTGAAGATTTCAAAACGTGTCAACTATAGTATCATGTTGCTTGCGAAACCCCAAGAAGAAAAATAGATCGTTAGAGACTTCAATGCCAATCTAACAGCACAAATGTGATTCAGTACCGTAAATGGCGAGCAAAGTGAGCACATAAAGACAACATGGTGATCCTAACGTCAACAGCTTGATGTCTCGCTGCTCTATTAAAAACGTATAGGTGATAGCACCTAAAACAATGGAAAACTGTTTTATTTTCCCAAAACAGATGTTCAATGGAAGTTCAGATAAGGCCAGAAAACGGTGTAACTTCTCCAAATAGTTGACTGTACGTACTTCTGAAAATTTAATAGGATTCATCACGACCCCAAAACTCTAGGACTACTCTATGTACGCTGACAACCTTTTTATCTGGTATGAATAAAAGAGTAGGCTTGCTGTTTGAGCATAAGTTACCTATATGCTCAATGAGATGCCAGAAAGGGCCAGTAGAAAGGATGCTGATTTTCGAAATCGTGGACTGTTTGCATGTATTTCAACCAATTTCATAGAATTCATGATGACCCAAAACTCTACCTTGATGGTTCCTTTAATCCTGTTGTGGAGAATATCATATTTTAGCACTTGTTTGTGGCTGTAAGTTAAAATTCCTTTCGTATATTAGATACCTCGAACGAAAATATGAAAAGTCCTGGTAAACACAGATTGGAGAGCAGACCTGAAGGTCTTATTCCAGTTATATGGATTTTAATACCATCTAACCTTGATTATGGGTCGATTGTGTAACGGATAGCCCGCAAATCGTATTTCCGATGTTTAATCAGATACAGAATGGGAACCTTTGAATTATTAAGCGCATCTAGAGCTTCTAATTTAAAATGCTTTTGTTTTGAGGCAAACGAAGCATATCTCTCTGACGAACGAAGAAATCGTATCTCTTCAATATCCTACAAAACTATCCGCTAACCTAAGACCGAATATAACGTCTTCCAGCACAAACACCAAACCATGCACGAAACTATTTTATTCTACCTCATAACATGAGAAATCGCCATCCTCAAGAAGAAAACAAATCAGTTTTTTTGCAATAATGTTGCAACAGTATAAAACCTAGTGGGATTGGATCTTGAAAAAACGCGTAACACAACGACATGAATGTGATGTTTATTTATAAAGCGAATTAATGATAATTCAATCTCTGACACCCTAGCTCACTCATGAATTGAAGACTCTACTCTACTAATACATACAATGTTAAACAACATATTTAATAAAAAATGGGAGATTTCCTCAACGGACACAATCAAATCATGGGTTTTCAACACATATTCACAAATAATGTCATTTGTCAACGGATATCATCAATGCATAGATTTTATCCACATATATAATATATGTATTTGTCAAAAATTCCCATTATGTATGGAATTATTAATGTATGGAGTTACCAACAAATATGATAAATCTGTATTTCATAACTGGTATAATGATGTTTTAGATTGTCACAACTAAAATGACATATAGGTAGTATTGTGCTTACACGCGGTTCAGCCAGATATTTGCACACATGAACACGCCTAAAATAAAATATATTCTGATGAAACCCTCTTCTTGCTTGCTTCTGTAATTTCTCGATAAACTATTCAGTTAGGAATCGTTTCAATTCAGCTTGATTTTATCCAGTCTTATTTGTTCCACAATGAATTGCAATTTGTTTATGAATCTGGACTTTTAGGTATCAAGTGGTCATGCATTATATGCTATATTTGTCTGGTCCTGCAAAGTCTCCAACGATAGGCATTTTAAACGGTTCACAAATCCAAATGATATTTTACACCTGAGTACTTGTTTTTATATGCAACGTATATTTATCTTTTCCAAATTTTAGAATGTTTCTTCATCCCCTTCAAGCACATGAATGATTTAAGATTTGTTCATCTTGTATCATTCATATGTTGATTCTATACCAACTATTTCCTTTTCTGAGTCGCCCTTAGTGTTGTTTTTAAATTTAACTTTGTGACCGAGCAATTATATCTGTGTGTTTGCTCAATTGTTGTAGACTGACGCTTTGACGCTTGCTAGAATTTAAAGTTGTTGTAATATGTGCCGAGTACACGTTTGTGTATTTACTCTGATTAATGTATTCTTCTTGAAACTGTGCTGGTTTACCAATTTCGTTATCAGGATTTATGATGTATATTTCAATGTTATCATTTAGATGTACTCTGGAAAGCAATATCTATTCCAAAGCATTGTGCGATATAATGTTTGATGTTTGAACTAAAATTTTCAACAGTTTACTGTGTGCTATTTTGTAACATAACTGGCTGTTTCCCTGCATTTTTTTTCTCTTGACACCTACATTGCTGCTTTTGAGTCTCATTTATGAAATATTTAATGGCAGATCTCTGAAAACTTTATATTCAGTACAATGACGATTTGTGTCAATTTTATGATCTGTTTTTAAGGTAAGTATAAAACCATTTGTGTTCTGCTTTGCACAGGCTGTGCCATTTCGCTAATTGTCTGCAGAGTCTGAATGGGATAGTAATTTTAATGGTTTCCAAGGACCCCATACGGTGCTGGTCTAGTGATTTTCATTATTGTAATATTTAATGCTCTCTTAACCCTAAAAATGTTAAGACGAAATAATTTACATTATTTTAACAATGTACTGAAGATAATTATAAATGCATTTTACTCGTGTCAGATAATCTAATCAAAGTTTGGAAAGAAACTGGTATATTTTCGTGCGTCCTCAAAGGTAAATTGACATTAATAAAACGTTTAAAACGTCACTCCGTAGATCATGTATTAAATTTTATACCTCCCTCCCTCCCTCCTCTCTCTCTCTCTCTCTCACTCTCTCTCTCTCTCTCTCACACACACACACACACACACACACACACACACACACACACACATACACACATACACACACACACACGTTTTGATGTAGTTTCAGATACAATCATTCCCACTTTTGCAGGAAATACTGACAAAATTGACGCTGAAGCTGAAAAACACAGTAACACCGGTGTCATTGCAGGTGGCGCAGGAGGAGCTATATCAGTGCTCCTGGTGGTGGTTTTGGTCATATTTATCGCAGTGCGACAACATAGGTACTTCTTCATATGGAAAATTGTTTCATGGATAATTGTTAATAATATAATTTACAAGATCTATTTTGGCACATTTCCTGAATAGAGCAAAGGATTTAACCGTTTTGTATTATTTTGTCTCTCGCCTTTTCGAATTTAGAGACGTGTTGCGATTGTTTTGACTATTTATCTCTCGTTTCATGGCATTAAATATCCATTGAGAAATAAAAGTTTCCTGTAATGCAGCAATATGCTGGACATTACATTTTTGTTTCAGACATGCTGATTGAACTGTAATGTCATTCCGATCCTTTCCTCATTTTGTCGTGTACAAAAGTTGACATTTGTCTTTTATCAGATTTTGAAGTGCCATAAAAGAGGGTACAGTGATGATATCTCAGAATACATCTTTATTTTGAGGAATGGTAGTCTGGGCCATAAGGGAATTCAACATAGAATCTTTTTTATGCCCGAATTTGAGTAGACATTGAGGATCAGAGCGGACACACTCGGGCATTAGGATAAATGTAATGTTAACATTTGATCTACCATCCAACACAACTGAAAATCCAACACACCGAGTATAAAATCCATCATCCTATTTGTTATTTAATTTCCGGGGTTCGAACCCGCGACCTCTGGCATGCCAGGTGGACTCTCTAACCACTAGGCCACCGGGGCGGTCTAAACTAAGATTGATGGAATATACACACACTATCATGGAATCATATAAACATAGTATAATATCACACATTAAAGGATAGGAAGTGTCTATACACATACTTCTACACCCATATACGCATACAAACCTCAAGAGAAGGGGTAAAAGCTGTTTAGTTTTCTATTTTTGGCGAGAAAAGACAAAGACATATAGAACACATATGTACAGAAAACATAAAACAAAATGTTTTTGGAATAATAGGATTAATATTTTTTCTAAAGATCTGGGAGGTCCTGAAAAAAGCCTTTGGGACTTGTTAACCAAAGGCATTTAAGATAAGAGGCATCGAATCACTGGTCGTCTTTGCATGTTTCATCTTTGCGGAGAGACATGTCGTGGATGTTTAGTATCTATACCATGCATTATTAAAGGAAATGGACGAATTTATTGCTCTACCTGCAAGCGAAACTCTGCCAGTCCCACTTTTTAAAAAGAACATCGCTTGAAACAAATTCAACAGCAGAAAATGCATGTGACTGTACTCCACTTGTGGATATCTTATTACAACAAATACAACAATAGGCACGTTTTTGTCCAGGAAGGAAACGATTCCGCTTTGTGACCAAATCATGGACTTTGAATATGAATGTTACATCCAAAAATATAAGAATAAACTTGAGGAAGACTTTAAGGTTGGCACGCACCAGAGCAAAAAGATACAATGTGACTTTATCCTTTTGGCTTTCAGTGGATACAAGAGACTGGTATTAACATCCCCATGTGTTGTTTTTAACTCGTCAGAGAAGACGAAGAATGGATAAAAATTTGGTTTACACGAAAACGACATTACCGTAATTGTAGCATTATTTATGCTTCACAAAATCTATTTCAAGAACAGTAACGCTCGTAGCACCAACAGTCTCAGTGTGTATTATGTACTATTGTCTAAATGTCCAACAGGCAAATCCTGAGTGCACGACGATGCCACTTAAACACCTCATGCGCATTTACTCGTCGATTTAAATCCGACACTCCGAATTATTTAAGATTTCTTACCAATTTGCTACCTCTTTGTTGCGAAGAAAGAGATTCTGACATATGCGCATCCCCTTTGACATCTGTCTAAAAAGAAAACTATAGACAAATCCTTGCTTTCTTTCAAACTCTATTAAGCATGACATCCGTTCATTCGCATCATACAACCAAATTGCGTAGTACACTGTATGGCCATCAGTCGCAAAAACAAATGCCGTATGCCAAACTAAATACACAAGCGCAGATTCATCATTACACAATAACAACATTATTAATGCTCACATAACTCCGCCCATATGAATTTGATCCTAGCCTAAATCGGAAACATTGTATCAAAAAAGTTAACGTGCAATGTGGCAAAGCAGCTGGTATGTGGCAGTCCACGAAGCATCTGCTTTAGTTCATTCAGAAACAAATTTAATCAACCAAAACCTAAAGCGCCTACTACGTGAGTGTACAAGATTTATTTACGAAGTAGTACCTAATACACCGTTGGGCACAGGAATCGTGCGCGTGAGTGCAATATGAAGTTTACGTGAGTGCAATATCGCAAAATATTGACAGTAAAGTTAACGAAGAAAGAAATGAGCATATAATAATATGAAGATATTACATGAAACGCTGTACGTTTAATGTTAGTGATATAAAATATTATACGGTCCACATGATCATCTAAATTATAAAAGTCAATCAAGTTAAAGTATTAGACAAGACTTGGAACATGTGGTGGTCTAGATGCAAAAGTGACTTATGTTAACTAACAGTGATGTCGTCCGCACATCTGTGACGCATCAATGTAATTTTGAACCAACTGAACAATACCGTCAGCCAACAGATCCCCTTACCTGTCAAAACTCTGTCGAGGCCGTTTATTCACCGTCATATTGCCTAATCGTATGTTATAACAGGGTACAGGTCTTACATTATGGAGACATTGATACCTACGTGTATCTCAGTCTGGCTGAGGTACTAAACGAGATCAAATGTGTATTTCATCCTTGATTTTGTATTAAAACTACTGCTTTTCCACAAGGATCAAAACCCATGTAACATGCAAGTTCAGAACGACGACGATGCGATTCACTGACTTTCGTCAGATGTCCAAAATCAGCGTAGTGTTAACTTAACAAATATTTAAGTTCGGACTGGGAAATTCGAACTGGTACGAATCCGTGCGTGCGCCATATTCAAACTTAAAGACATGTAGGATTGAGATTGTCGCATTTACCACACCCACAATGTATTTTCTATTCCTGTAAAAAATCTCAAGTAAGTCTTGAAGTTATGCCTTTCTTCAGCCTCCATGAAGAAGTTCTAATTTCAAATATTTGACTCGAAACACTGGAACATATCCCCATGCCAATGAATCAGAGTTTCGATCAGAATCATATATTATTCTACACTGAAATACAACATCGATTTGCCATGTTCCATAGCATAAGAATGGTGAGAGCTTATATGTGATGATCAATTAATCCACTCTCGTGTACCCTTTTTCAGGTTGAATGGAACCAGTAGCCACAAAATATCACGTCAAGTCAATATTTTAACTCCTTCAAACAATAGACATCTAGAGATCAGCATGGAACAACAAACAGGAGAAGTGGTATACACAAATCAAGGTGAGTTCTGTCACTCTGTGCGTTCTGTTGTAAAGAACTGAAGGGTGCCATTTATATTTGTAATAAAATACATCTTCACATTGACTCAAGACTATCAGAGTTCTCTTTATTTGGTAGTACATGAAGAGGAATCGAAAGAAAATTATAAAAGTGCTGCAGCAGATGAATACGTCTCCAACGATAACACATACTACAATATGGAAGAAAATGCTCTCCTTCCATGTGGTGCAGTCGTTATCTAATCTGTAGGATTATGTCCAAGAGAAAACGTTTGATGGAAGCAAACCATCTGAAGAATTTTAGGTTGTAATTGGTTTTACTACTACTACTACTACTACTAATAATAATAATAATAATACTAATAATATTAATAATATTAATAATAGTTGTGATAAATATGACTACCATAAGAGACACATTTTTGCAGAAAATGTCATTACTGAATTAGGTTTAGACGAGAAGAAACCAAGAAACAAAAGACAGTGTACCATGTTTTGAATGAAGCAATAAGCAATACAAATTACGGTTCACAGTGTATAACAGTTTTAAGTAAAAGCCATCAATTAAAAGTGCTTATATTATAAATTCGTAATTTCTTGGAGAAAAACCTTATTGCTTTTATTTATGCGAGGCATATGTAACTTATTTGCCCGTTTTTTATTTCACAACTGCAGCATATTTTGTAAGAAAAGCTGAACGGTAGATAAAACCAATATTATTCTGATGCAGCTAAAGAACGATATAAAAGATCGAGCAGATCAGTGTGAGTTTTGGAGAATAATGTAAAATCTTTATTATTTGCTTAGTTTCGACACACAATTTTTTGAAATAAAAAGGATGAAATATCTCTAGATTTCTTTTCTTTGTTTTGCCAAAAATTTTCTTTCTTAGCTTTCCTCCCTCTAAATATGACAATACATTAAACATTTCAAACAGACACGAGAAATGGATAGTTTGTCATCTTTCAAAATTTATTATAATTTCGCCCAGACGCTGTATAGAACAACATGGATGTTACGAAAAGCATATATCTGCAACCAGTCGAACAGGTGCAACAGAGCTTCTGTTTATCATAACGTTTTTGTATCGCTCAAAAGGCTGGATAACCAAGTGTATGTATGGATATATATATATATATATATATATATATATATATATATATATATATATATATATATATATATATATATATATATATATATATATATATATATATATATATATATATAGGATGTGTTAAACTAATAATGAGTCTCGTTTAAAAATCAATATTATTTACACTTTTGATCCTGACGTTTACAAAATAAAAACTGAAAAAACATAGGAGATCAAAGGATAGGTATCGTGGACAATAATGAAAGAATAGTTTATCTATCTGTTTTATAAAAATATTGGTTAATCAAAAGGTCTTATGAAGCAACGTGAAATTACATATACATTCCAGGCGCTCCCTTCTGGGTTACTTTCTCCAGCAAAAGCAGCATTAAAGCCAAGCAACTGTCAGAAGAACAGATACAAAGGTCTTTACCCATGTAAATCATTTATTTTAATAATGGACTGCGATACTTATTATTGAATGAATACATTTTCTGATATTGACTTAATATTCTATGTTGAATTATAGATCTCTTAGGTGTTTCTTTGCTGACAAATAAATTAATATGTTTGAAGAATAATTGCTTCTATCAGAGTGTATCGTTGACGAACACTTTTAAGTAAAATCATATAGTTTCAGTTCAAACAACTATTTTATGGGGAATGCTGTGTAAATATATTCCAATGCAGATATTTAAATTGCATTTATATAACGAAGGTTCGAATGATCATACGTCACAAAAAATGAAATATTTCAATGCTTCAGATAATACATGAGCAGAATTTGACAATCTCAGAAATATTCAAATTTTTGAATGCAAACATTTAAAAAGTTAAACTTAGTACTTTTAAAACATAAAACACATTAGCTGTGCATGTTTAATATTTACAGCTGTATTTTTGTCAAGGGTATGCAAAATTAATTGTAAAGTAATACCATTAGTGTGATCGATAAAACCCTTTTTAGTGAATAGTGCTAGAGTTTCAAAAACATACCTTAGTGCAGAATCCATAATTTGTTCATGCCCTATTAAGTAGCTGGTACCACTACCAGTTATTACAAAAAGGTTATTTAATCATGAAAATAATTAGAACTTTCATTTAGACATTGTTCTTTAGATGTCCACTGGATTTGTCGTAAATACAACAATATCTACTTTTCAAACAGATACTGCTCATTAAATGTGTCATGAACACTGAGCCGTACAATGCCATCCTGCTGATATGTCTCGTCTCTGTTACCCAGTCGAAGAACTATTTCTATCTCGAAGATGTCGACAAGAAAATATTCCTCCAATAAACTTATATCATATAGATATCACGTGTTCTCATGCTGCAAACTGTATACGCCTGTGTATCATTCAAGTCGTGTTTGCTTTTAAGAAAATGATTCAGTTTTGCATTTTTGTATGTTGCAGATGATTCCACAAGAGTCACACTTTTGCCTCTTGGAGAAGACAAATCGGACTATATAGAAGCATGTTTCATAGATGTAAGTATTAGTTTATGTAAATCACAGACTGAAAAAGATACATTATGAATAAATATGTTGAAATATCAATGCTATATCAATGCTATATCAATGCTATATCAATGCTATATCAATGCTACTAACTTCATGTTACTAAGAATATTTTGATACTGACGTGAGTAAATGTCCCCAATTGTACAGTATTAAGTTCAGAATATTTGATGCAAACAGGAAGCACGTGATTCAAGTAACTCAAAAAATAACGTAGTTGCTTATTTAAATTTCTTTTGTCAATGAATATTTGAAACATACGTTTACATAACAGTATGTTTCAGTTAGATCTGGGATTTTTTGAACATTTAAATTTAAAATCTCTCATAACAATTGCACACTAGCGGTACGTGTTATTTATCTTCTATTATACGAATGACCAAGTAATTAACATTTCAAAATTCTGTTGGTTGACCTGATTTATTTCTTTGATATTCTTTTGTATTTACAGGGATATTCAAAACCAAAAGCATATATTGCATCTCAAGGTACTTTTGTTCTTACAATTTGATACAGATACAGTATTGATTTGGAGATGCTTCTTGACCATTCATGTAACTAGTCCTGTATCGTTACTTCAACATCAACTGATTGCTAACGTCTTATTTTACTTACGACATAATAAGATTAAAAGAAGCATTAATATTTTTAACAGATAAATAGATTGCTAAATTAAGTATTGATCAAGCTCGCCAATGAAAACGTAAAATGTAAAAACTTGCTATACTGAGTATAAGTATTTATCTTTTGACACAGACACTTTCTTTGAAGTCATTAATTTGATTCTAAAGTTATAAATATAATTAACGTTTTGCACCTACTGCACTCTCTTGACCTATTGTAACAGCACTTTAGTGTCGAGCTCAACCACTGGCTGCACACTTATATGCGACGTCACAGTGTTACGTCATATGGTGCGTTACTGGGGTTACACGTACCTCCATAAGAAGAGGTATCTATTGTAGTTGATAAATTCCCATATATCTCCATGAGTTGCAAATGGAAAATGAAAAAGATTCATGTTAAAATATTGAATAATGTCATTTTATACTACTTTCTTCCGAGTTTCTGACTAGCCTACACGTTTTCAACTCTAAATGAATCTTTTTCGAAGGCAAATACAAAACACAGACAAGACATGGGTGATCTTGGTTAATGATTGGCGTTAGCTTCGCCCTCACTAGGGATGTAATTAAGCATTTTTCGTCCCCGGTAGGCTATTACTGGTTTGTTCAGGAGGACTAACTTTAATGTGTCGCACGATTTCACGATGGGCTAGTGTTTCCGAATGATTTTACCTAATTTGGCGTTGTCGGGATGGTAGGTATGGAAAAATGAAATCCGATCAACCTTTTCCTTCTCTCTGTACTTTAGTAGGTCATTAGGGTCGTTTATTTAGCACTTTGTGTTGCTAACGCTATCAGGTCTTTGTCGTAGCCTCGGTTAATGAAGTGTTTAGATAACTTTTTCAGATCATTTTTGGAATGTTTCATCCTCGGAGCAGATTCTGCGTATTCTCAGTGCCTGACTATATGGGATGTTTCGAAATAAGTGTTTTGGATGACACCTGGTAGGGAGAAGATCTTGATGCTTATCAGTTCGTTTTGAGTCGATGTCTATATGAAGCTTGTTTTCTACCAGTCTGGTTGTTGTGTTCTGGAAAACGTGGTTTTAGTTGGAAACCTATGCCGTGATTTTTACTGAACGAAGGACGTTGTTTGCCTTTGATGTGATATCATTCAGATTTTCTCTTCCATGATGCCACTACATTTCTACATTATCGATTAGGCGTACCCACTGGTATGGTGTAAGTTGCATCGATTTTAAACGTTGACCTCCAGTCTTCCCACGAAACTATTAGCATACGAGGGGGCCATTTTTGTACCCATTGCGGATCCATTGATTTGGAAGCAGTTTTCTTAATTAAATTGAAAGTTATTTAGTTTTAACGATACTTCCAGGAGTTTCCATACACGCCTGTATCCCTTTCGTTGTGCTTATGTTAATATATAAATGTGTAACG
>JAECUM010015106.1:0-26254 GCA_016617855.1 Megalonaias nervosa | reverse complement strand
TATATATATATGTGTGTGTGTGTGTGTGTGTGTGTGTGTGTGTGTGTGTGTGTGTGTCTCAGAAATGCTTAAAGTTTCGAAACACAGGTTTGTATGTTATTGTTATCAAAGGATAACGTGCGGAAATCGGGCCGTGATAGTTGCTAACTTTCTCGGGAAAGAGTTAATGGTCAATCAGCTATTAAAATACATGCCCATGAATGTGCAAGAGTTTCTTTGTCAGCGTAATTGATATCAAAACTAGGCCTAGCTACTGATGGCTTGATGAATACATTTCGCTACAACACAATACCAGAATTAACCTGGCTAAGGTGAGGTTGCATCTCAAAAAGTATGGTCACTCAACGTACCTCGAAAAAAATCACAGGGCGAGGTCGTTTTCGCATTCATAAGATTACATTTTTTAGGCGACTTAGTCGCCCACTTGCCCCGGTAGCTTGACCCCTGGTCCATGTAACAACTTATATTCATTCAGTATATTTTTCTCTTGCTAATTATTTAAATAACATGAAATATCCAGGAATAATTAGTATGATGTATGGAAATTTCATTTGATTTCACCAAGTGCAAACATTGTGGTCGATGTGTCAAAATCTATTCTTTTCATGCGCTGACAGACATTGTCAGTTCGAGAGCTGAGGTAGAACCAAATGTAGAGATGTTACATCTGAAGGATATTTGGCAGATAGGATGAAAACTGATTGATGCAAACAAAGTTATGAATACAGGACCAAGCAGACTTGGAAGTGAAGAATGGGATACTACCATTTCGAATGGGATTTATAGAATCACAGATTTAAAACAATTACTATTACTATTACTGACAAAGAGATAAAGAGACAAATAACTCAAAAAAGGAAAAAGACAGACAGAGCAGTACAGTGAAAGATGATCAGTGATTTCAGCTCACAAGTGGAGCGAGGTGCACCAGAGAAAATGGCTATACACAAAGCCAATAAGGTGGTTTCATGGAGATTGGATAACTTCTTTAAGATAAGAAGAATAGAGAGAAATGAAGGATCCTTTTTAGAATGTTTGTACCAAGAAGGGACACAATTTCTAGATATGTCAAGAATACCAAGAGATCAAATACCAGAAACAGCAGACGTCATGGTTAAACTCAAGGTTCTAGACCCAGAATGTATCAAAAAAACATACTCTATAAATCAAGAAGGGTACAAGGGATATATACTGAGACCGAGGGGCAAGAAACCAATACTACCATATGGGGAAATGATGATTAAAGGACTGCCAGTTATTGTTAAGGAACCTACACCATTTTTGAAGAAAATTAAGAAACAAACTGGAGAACTACATCTGACTCTAGAAATACCTTTGCAGGCAACGAAAGAGAGATTTGAGGAAAAGTTCAACATAACAGTCATATCTTCCAGATTGGATACTATTCCCTGAACATCAATTTACAATGGGAATCGGATTTTTGAAATAGAAAAGAGTAAACTAAGGGAAGTGAAAAGAGCCTTCTACCTATTTGGATTTCTAACTAAAACGTGGTACAAAGGCTGTATTCATCATAGAACATGCAACTGATGTGGACTAACAGGGCATACCCCACATAAATGTCCCAGAAACTTGGAGAATCCAGAAGCGAGTACGCAAGCGCTGGAACAACAACAGCAGCAACAACAAGAACAACAATCAAATGACAGAACACAAGGAACAGACTCAAGATCGACGAGAACTGAAATACAACAAAAAAAAAACAACAACCAAGCCCCAAGACACAGCAGGAGAACCGTCGACAGACAAATCGAAACCAACAAATACAAAAACCACAAGAGGTAATTGCAGAAAGGACAACAAGAAACAGAGAAGTTCGAGAGAAAACACCCATAGCAACAACAGCAAGGATAAATCTAGAAAATCAATAAACTCAAAATTCGCAAGAGATTCAAGAAAAAACACCAAAATTAACAACAGTCCCAAAACGAACACCACAAAAGAGAACAACAAACATTGGAAAAGAACAATTATCATGTGAACAAAATCCAATTTCACAACAAAAACAGCAGAAACAATATGAACCAAGAAACTATAGTAAAACCAACCTACTAGAGAACAAACAAGTAAAGACAGCCTTAACTCTGGCAGTAATAGGATCCAAAGTAACAAAAACACAAAATAGGACAGAAACAATAATTGATGACATTGAGAGAGAAATTAGAAGAGAAAAGAAGAGAGCAAAAAGGAGGAAAAATAAAGAAATGAAGGAACAAGACTTGCTAGCGATGGAGAACTATCTCCTTCAAGAAGATGAAACTCTCGATGACGAATGGCATGAATTAAAAAAAAAAAAAAAAAAAAATTAAACAATCATTACAGAAACAGAAATAAATACAATAGCACAATATATACCGTATTAGACAAACATTAATAAAACAGAAAAAATATGCACAATAGCACAATCTTTACATGTAGGGCAGGAGGGCCTCCCTAAATGGTCTGAAAAGATCAACCAGGGAGAGCACCCTCCAAAAAGAAAAAAAAAGAATACAGTATTTATATTGTTTTCTCAATGCGTCTTCCTACAAAGATGCATGTATAAACATTGTAGACAGCATGTTAACAAACATTACTGACAGAATTCACACAGGCAGATTTGTAAATTAAGAAAACATATATTGTTTTCGAGACAACATTTTCAATATTCGTGTATATTTTAAATCAAATCAGAATTGTATGATGCAATTGCTTACCAATCTGTGTACCATTTTTAAGACTATTTTACATATACTTTTTGTAAAGAAATTAAAGTTAACTTTGTGTCTTTAACCTAACTTTTGAAAATGGTGATTCGGCTGTCATATGCATGAAAGAAATAAAAAAAAAAAAAGTAGTAGCTGTATTAAACTCTTGTAGTGAACATGACGGTGTTATTTTCAAGCGCCAATCATCAGCAAGTAAGTAGGAAGAAAAGATGCTTATTTGAACATGAGGTTCATTGAACATTGACGTCATCAGTGTTTATTTTCCTCAGACCCGTTGTCTATCATTAAGCAACACCCAGGAAATTATGATCTAAAACAAAGAGACCTAATTACGTGTCAAAGCGATTCTTGTTAATGTGATACTAGGCATTGTCAATACGGGAGATGAGAAGAAAAACAAAATGTCGAAGTATAATGTCTGAAAAGGCTCTGTTAGTAGCTACATTGTAAAATCAAAAATAATATAATTTATGTGTTGTTTCTAATGATGTCAAAAACGATTATGCGATAACTCGGCATTTAATAACTGTCGACTGAGTGTCTACAAACAATACCCTGTGAATTTAAACATAGGGACCAATGAAAGTTTTAAAGAGGGCTAAACGTTTGATAAGATTCAGCATTTGCAGAATGCCAAAAGTGTAAGAAGAGGGAACACTATACAAAATGCTGTCAAAATCAGCAGTTCGCACAACAGAATCGAGAGCGGAACTTTGATTTCTAGGGACTATTAGCACAAAGAAGGGTCAGCCGTGGATAATGCGGGTGAGATTGAACAACGCTTCACTTTTATTCAAGACTGATACTGGAGCTGATGTGACTGCGATTCCTGAGAGGGATTTACGAAACATCGGAGACCAAATACTATTAAAGTCTGACCGAAAAATGTATGGACCTGGAAACTCTGAACTTAAAAGTGCTGGGAAAATTTACATGTGGACTGGAATCGAACAAATGCCTTCAGTGTAAAAGACGTATTTGTTGTAAAGGGACTGAATCAGGCACTCTTGGGCTGGCCCGCGATTCAGGCTCTCAAGATTATTGAACAGGTAAATATATCCTCAGTAAATGCCTCAGATAAAAACTCACAACACTCATTACTCCTTTTGGTAGGTTTTATTTTAATCTCCTCCCATTCGGAATCGGTTCAGCGCCTGAATTTGTTTTCAGAAAAGGATTTCAGAAACTCTGGAGCGACATGGGGGAATACTCTGTCACATGGACGATGTTCTTGTTTTGGGGGAAACGCAGAAACAGCATCACGAAAGACTAGAAATGGCCATGAAATCAATTCAAAAGGCCGGCGTCACTTTGAGCGCTGAAAAGTGTGAATTTTCGAGACCATCCATTAGGTTTCTTGTGCATGTTGTTGACGAAAATGGTTGCCGACCTGATCCGGAAAAAGTCAAAGCTATAACTGAAATGGAAATACCGAAATGCGTAACAGAGATACGACAATTTCTCGGTATGGCAAACCAGCTTGGCAAATTTAGTCCAGATTTGGCAGAAAAATCAAAACCATTACGTGAGCTTTTGAAAGGTAAAAACTCGTGGACTTGGGGTCCAGATCAAGAACAAGCTTTTAGAGATATCAAGCAAGAAATGATATCATCACCAATTTTAGCACATTATGGTCCAAATAGAGAAATAGTTGTATATGCAGATGCATCTTCATTTGGACTAGGTACTGTGCTACGGCAGACGCACGGTAGCACTCTGAGACCGGTGACGTTCGCATCGCGAGGTATGTCAGAAACTGAGCAACACTATGCTCAAATAGAAAAAGAGGCCCTTGCAATCACTTGGGCATGTGAACGCTTCAGTAGCTATTTAGTTGGGTCACAATTCAAACTAGAAACTGACCATAAGCCATTAATACCATTAATGGGCACAAAAATCTTGGGAGATTTACCACTAGAATTCAACGCCTTAGAATGCGTTTGATAAGATTCAACTTTTGTATAGTTAATGTTGTTGGGAAAAATCTATTAACTACTGATGGTCTATCCAGAGCACCTTTAAATTATCACACTGAGAGTGACAGAGAATTTCAGGCTGAAACAAACGCCTGTGTTGGTAGATAGTAATTTGCCCGCATCAAATACTCGACTTGAACAAATGAAGTCTGAATATCGAAATGATTCGATTTGCAAACAATTTGTACAATTCTGTGAAAAGGGGTGGCCAGAGAAATCCGCTATGGACGAAAAACGTCAATCGTACTGGGCAGATAGAGGTGAATTTACAATTCACAACGTTTTTTTAATGAAAGGTACACGCCTGGTCGTACCAGAATCACTTCAAAAAGAAATCCTAGAGACAATTCACGATGGTCACCAAGGCATAGTCAAATGCCGAGAACGCGCCAAAACGTCAGTTTAGTGGAAAGGGCTAAGTACTCGGCTAGAACACTTGGTAAAGTCTTGCCAAAATTGCATCGAAAACTCAAGAGATCAAGCTGAATCAATGATACCAAATGAATTTCCAAGTCGACCTTGGCAAAGAGTCGCTTCAGACTTGTTTGAACTGAATGGTCAAACATATCTTTTGGAGACTGATTATTTTTCACGATACATCGAAACAGCAAAATTGCAAGGCGCAGGTTCAAAAGCAATTGTCAATCATCTCAAATCCATCTTTGCGCGACACGGTATACCAGAAGTACTAATTTCAGATAATGGTCCGCAATACACATCCACAATACTCAAAGAATTTGCGACAAATTATAGATTCAGGCATAGTCCAAAATATCCACAGAGCAACGGTCTCGCCGAAAGAGCTGTTCAAATAATTAAAAACATGCTTAAAAAAGGAAACAATCCTTACATAGCTCTTTTGACATATCAAGCAACACCATTACCGAATGGATACAGCCCTGCCGAATTCTTGATGGAAAGAAAATTACAAACTACATTGCCAATGGCACCAAGCAACTTACAACCGAAATGGCCGGATTAGATGAAACTGAAGAAATCGGAAAACTATCAAAGGCAAACTCAAAAGAGATATTATGATCGTCAACACCGCGCCCGAAATATGAAAAAAATTCAGGAAGGGAATAAAGTATCGATTAAAGATCATTTTTCTTCAGGCATTGTTAAATCTAAGGCATCTACACCTCGTTCAAACATGGTAGTAACTGACGAGGGAGAGATACGGTGTAAAAGAAAACATTTAATTCCCATGCCTACCTCACTATCGGAGCCTCTCAGAGTTACTATTTCAAACCCTGATACTCTGTCTGACTCAGATGAAAGCAGAGCAGCGGCAACCAGTCAAAACTGATATTTCACACGTTTGGGAAGATTGTCAAAACAACCTGAGAGAATGAACTTGTAAAAATGTAGGTTAGGTAGCTTGTTTAGAAATGCGGTCATCAGATCACGTGTCATTTTAATGTTAACTTTCTCAGGAGGGGAGATGTAGTGTAAGCCTTAATCTAATCAGCTTTGAAATGCCACTTGACAGTAATAGTAATCAGATATTTCACACTGGATTAGAACTGATACACACCAACAGCTGGTTTATGTTATACATTCACTAGGGTTTATGTTCCATGGGAAAAATACTTTTAGGGCAGTCTTTACTCCCCTTCCTAACTGTACTGATGTCTTGTATTTAATAAATGGTATAGAACGCCTTCTGCAGTTATTCTTTAATAACAAATAACATTACAGGCTGTCGTCTGAAGTTCACTGTTAAAATTTACAGAAGTTTCAGAACAGTTCCTTTGAATATTTTGCAGAAATATTCGCCAGTGTAATAATATCAATTTTTTCTTCGATATTTAGATCTATAAATATATTCCGAAGGGTATGTAGGCATGTTTTACAAAAAATCCATAACGGTTGGACAATTTGAGCAAGCGTTTTTTCTCCAACTTGAGCAATCTAAGTAGTGTCATTATGGTGGTTTAGGATTTTGATTAGTTTTCTAGATCAGCTGATTGGTTGTGGAGGTCCATAGTCGCTACTTAAGTGGATGTTATGTTGACTCGGCCACTTGATAAATGCTTCTAATGTGTCTTTACTGACAGAATAGATTATATCCCAGATGCACACACGTGTGCATTCTAGTGTCCATGAGTCAGCGCCTTTCCATCGAAAGAAGGTTGGTTATTCCTGTGTGTTTACACCACGTTGTTCCATGTAGTCGGCAAACCTGTGCGTCAGTGTTAACACTACTACATCACAACAATCCAATACATAGATTGCTCTCGTGGTTTTACCAGATCCTTCTCCGCTAAGAAGATAACAAAGTTTATTACGCCGAAGTGGATCTTGTATCTGTGGCACAGTTGGCATTGCCACTAGGTCATTAACCGTTCCATACTATTCTAACGGCGGATCGTACGCAATTAATCACTGACCGGCGTGAACAGATTCTTGATTCCTCAATGACCATATGGAGTATTGAGCGTTGATATTAATTTTGATTCACAAGTGTGTTGATAAGTTTTAAAAAAACAACACAGTTTAATCAATGTGTAGAAGACTAGAACAATTTCGAGCACCGATAAATGTTTGAATCAATTGCGACGACTTGGACTTTGCAGTGGAATCTGTTCCTCGAGAGTAAATTATTTCTAAATATGCGAGTATCAAACTTCTCAGTAGAATGAATTGATATTTAAAGCCATCTCAATGTGTGTGTGTCATGAAAATTTCACACAATTGTACTTGCGCGAGTAGTCTCGAATGAATAAATCTAACTCTCCCAGGTCTATAACTAATCGTCGAGACAGACACATTCAATCATCTGCAGCTACGAAGCTAAATTTGACACTTATTTTTCATTCAATATTTATCATGTGATATTATTTCGAAGTTGCCTCATATAATGGTGCATGAAACCAACATGCTATTCCAGCGACAGGGTCAACAAGATGAATCAATATCCACACTACTAAAATAAATCGCAGCAACGTAATAGGGATCCATCCACGATCAATTTGCCGACGCGCATTAGATGACCTGGCGAAAACGTAAACTGTACGATTTGAGTAAATCTTGTAAGATCTTCTTCAGGAAGATGTTCGTTGACTGAACCTCAGACAAGATCATATGTAAGATGACAAAACCGTGCAAAGTCCAATAAATCTGGCTGGGAAACAAGCGACTATGTCAATGCTTATGACATCATCGACGTCCAAAGACCTGCATGACCGCATCCTCTGCAAAACCGTTGGACATATTCGGGAAATGAATTTGACGTTGTCTACTAGTTAATTTTTTGTCTTGCTATCATCCACGTGACTGATAATTTTGTAACAGATATGTAGTTGAACATTAGTTGCGACTGCAGTTAATTCATCGTGTACACATGCTGGTCTAAAACATCTTTCAGACGGCAACATATACTGATCGATTCGCTCTGAGTCAGGATCCCTCTCGTACAACCGGACAGACACGGGGCATATTAGTGTACTATGCTTTTTACCCTAGCATATTATTATTATTATTATTATTATTATTATTATTGAATTTTCCTTTCCATATTAGTATACGTTTTCCTTGCATATTCTCCTTCTTCTTCTCATTATTATTATTTTTTTATTATTATTACTATTATTATTATTATTATCATTATTATTATTATTATTATTATTATTATTATTATTATTATTATTATTATTATACTGTTACATGTAGATTTTCCTTGCATATTGGTATATTGTTACTTTTCCCCAGGATACTGAAACACTGTTTTTTCAGTACGGTAGATATGACAACATAAATGTCCATTGGGATCTCACTATTATCGCTTTTACAAATACTTCCGCTCGGCTAACGTGGGTACGTGAGAAAGCCTGCCAGTAGCTTCTCGTGGGTCGGTGGTTCTTCCCGGGGTTTTCCAGGGTTCTTCCTCCACCATTAATACTGGCCGCCATGTATAGCCTATCTAGTGCTGAAAAATGGCGTTAAACCCTATAACAACAACAACAACAACAACAACAAATACTTCCTCTTACTGACTATCCAAACTGAAAGTTGAAAATTGACTGTCTGAGAAATGAGAACAACATTTAAAATATGAGATGCTTAATGTGTTCTTTATGTCAATCTACATCTTACTTTATTTCGTCCGCTTTGAACTTCCAACATTGTCACCAACCCTCATTCTATGTTTGCTGCTAAGAGAAACCTCCGTATGATAAAGAGAACCCAACTAATGCATGACATCCAAGCAAACCTGGCAACTTCGTTACCTCCTACAGCAGTACAACTTGACAAGTTCTAGAGTTTATTGGTTGACAAGCATGTCTCAGCAGCCAAATGCAGAGTGTCAATTCAGAAGTATTCTCCACATCGAGTGGATTAAAAGCTCAGTATTTCCAATACTGGCGAAGACATGAGTGAAAATACTACGTTTTTCACTCACGACATGAAGTATATCGTTATTCATTCATAGCAAGCAAAAATAATTATTTCATGTTTTATTCAAACGTATTGGCTAGTGGGTTTTTCTTCGTCTGACCCGAGATCTCATGTCCATATAACCTTATGGAATCAGAGCGTTGAGACCTCAGTGGTACATTATAAATAACTAACTCACATTAGATGATTTAATTATTCTTAAATCTGCCCATCTCTCCAAATTTTCTTCACAACAGTTTAGCTACATGGTTTTCTGATATGTCGTTCCAGTTTAATACGCTTTCTTCTTCCACTGTTTCCATAATTCCTTTCTCCATTACATATATCTCCCTCTATTTTTTCTCTAAGCACCTATATCTACTACATCACGTACCTACACCCACTTCCCTTACATACAGAATATGATTATCTAACCCTTACTAAAAGAAAGACAGTTCCCACAGACCACACAAATACTAAAAGATACTGAACCAAAATTAAGGACGAATATGACCTAGTTACCCATATTTGTCATGGGACTGACCCAGTAATTAAGAAGACTATGACCCAGTTGCCCAGCATTGTCATTGACTTCCTGAATCCCAGAAACATATCTTTTCAACTGCCCCTGACCTTGATATGTTTCCCAAATTCTCCCTCCCTATTTGTTGCCAATTTGAAAACTGATAATGGTATCTGTTGATTCCGTTATTTCGTGCACTATAATCCGTTTGGTCACACTAGCAAGAGGTACTGTACAAGTAGCAAATTCCTTAGTGGATCCCTCGCGATGTCAGCGGTTTACAGTTTATGTTCTATTGTGATTTGTGATTATTCACACAGAAAATATAACAGCTACACAATTCTCCCTCCCAGGTAAATGTAAAATATCACATTACAAAAAAATATTTCGCCCTTTATTGCATTGGAACCCGGGTAGTCCTGTACGGGAGGCGGCTATATTTACCATTCGGCCAAGTAAGCATCTAAAAGGAGTTTCGAAGTTCGAGGCTACTTTTTTATGAACGTGTCACTGAAACTATTTGTCGTAATTCACTACAGTGAATAATACGTTATTTTATTTAGACGCTTCAGTAGTTCACGGCCTATCATCAAATATATGTTCTTATTTGTTTTTATACTGGCTGAAAAAATATCGAACGCAGTTATCAGTGTTTGTGTTCATCCTTGAACCTGTTTCCCTTTTAAAATTAATGTGCGTCGAATGGGCATGTATATGTCAATGCTATAGATTATTATATTTTCCGTGTGCCTATGTGGGTAAGTTGTACGTAAGAACAGGAAAGCCGTGTGTCCATGTGGGCAAATGGTACATAAGAACAGGAAAGGTCATGTGTGATTCTGTATGATGACATAGAAGGCGGCATGATGAATGGAGGCAACGGTATACATATGTAAAGACAGTAGGACAAATGGTCGGATAGACGTTGGTTTTGAAAATACCCTTGTATTCTACTCAGAAAGTGATCAATAATCATGATAAAAAACACAATATATTTTCCTTACTTTCAGAAAATAAACTGATTCTTAGAAAAAGATGAATACTTTCTCGAGAGATTTTCTTTTTGCTGAAAACAATGAACACAAAACTCTGATGTCAGTTGATAGATAGATAGATAGATAGATAGATAGATGCTAAGGAAATATAGAATAAATACGTCAGTCGAATAAAACAATTACTTGGTGTACGTTTGTTATGTGGCCTGTTATACATGGAGAAAAATACGAATTGGAATGTAACTAGTTATAAATGGAGCGAAATAGGATATGGTAAGTAGATAGTTATACATGGAGAGAAATACGAATTGGTAGGTATATAGTTATACATGGAGAGAAATACGAATTGGTAAGTAGATACTTGGAGAGAAATAGGAATTGGTAAGCATATAGTTATACTTGGAGAGAAATAGGAATTGGTAAGTAGATAGTTGCGCTTGGAGAGAAATACAAATTGATAAGTAGCTAGTTATACGTGGAGAGAAATACGAATTAACAAGTAGCTAGTAATACATGGAGAGAAATAAGAATTGGTAAGCAGCTAGTTATAAATGGAAGAAACACAAATCGTTGGTCTGCTTTTTCTGCAACTGGACTGAACGTACAAGTTACAAGTAATAATTGCACTGATATCAGTTTAAAGAAGGATTACTAGACAAAGGCAATCTCTGATTATTTAGTTTAAGCTAGCAAAGAAGGATTTCTGAATCAAAGGCAATCTCTCTGATGATGCTTTTAAGGTAGCAAAGAAGGATTAATAGACAAAGGCAATCTCTCGGATGATTTTTTTAAGCTAGCAAAGAAGGATTTCTAAATCAAAGCCAATCACTCTGATGATGTTTTAAGCTAGCAAAGAAGGATTACTAATCAAGGCAATCTCTCTGATGATGCTTTTATGGTAGCAAAGAAGGATTACTAAGACAAAGGCAATCTGTCTGATGACTTTTTAAGCTAGCAAAGAAGGATTACTAAGAAAAAGGCAATCTCTCTCATATAATGTTTTAAGCGAACAAATACATTTTACAATCTTACAAATGAACTTGCTTGAAAACTTGCGTGTGATAAATAATATTGCCACACTTGATGAAACACGTGTAGTCTCCTGGATGACAGATTACTACAGGATTTTGGAAATAACCTACACAGTGTTGTATATTAGCTGATATTATTAACTTGCCGAGTATCGTGATACATGACATGCAATTTCAAAGTAGTAACTGGACGCCTTTTTAAATTTATTCATTCCTATTTATCGTCTTTATTCTGTCAACTACTGATACTTGCTGAGTATCGTGATACATGACATGCAATTTCAAAGTAGTAACTGGACGCCTTTCTAAATTTATTCATTTCTATTTATCGTGTTTATTTTGTCAACTACTGATTGCTGAATTAAAGTCTATGTTTATATTGGGGTTGTACTCCTTTACGTCCAGAGAGATGCGTCATTAAACCAAGGCCAGGGATTGAGTTTCCTTCTTGAATACAAATTCTGTTAATAAAACTTCAAAATGACACATGCATCACATTATTTCATGGTTTATAATAATGACTAGTATATTTCTGGAAAAAGAGTCATTTAAGCAAGCAAGCTATCAAGAACACATGCAACCAGGCAGCAGAATGAACGATTAACTAAAGATACAAATAAAAACAAACAAATGTCTTAAGAGTTATGAGTTTAGTTTTAAATTCCTGCTTAGAAGCGATTTCGTGGATGTGAAGGAGAACAAACATATATGTGCCTTTAGGTTTATTACGTGATAATAAACTGACACCACTACATGCTTGAAACTTACATTGCTTATTTCTCTGTTCATTGACAGAAACTAGTACTGCACAAAACACAAAGCAAAATATTAGTTTACATATGAAAATACCCACTCATTAATGCAAATTAATTGTTACCTTTATTTGTTGCAAATGACTGTGTATTGTATCATCAGTACCGATAAAATTATTGTACAATCAGGTATCAGTATATTGGTAATGTATTTCATATTTCGTTTTTTTCTGTGAAGAGAAAGGTATTCATAAACAAATGCAATGTCTCGTGTGTAATGGTACAATTTTGATAACGACTAGTGATGAATAATAAACATGGTATTTTTAGGTCAAACGTTAGAGTTATACTAACTTGGAAGCATGAGTGTATAGTTACTGATTTAAACACAGATCATTTTATGTCCGTTGTTTGAATTAACAGTAGATAAAATGTTTCATCCGACAAACACTCGATACAAGAAATAGGGCAAGAAATCATAAACGTCCAATCTTTTCATATGTCTTATGTTTTCATGATCACGATTACTGATTGCATATCTATATTATATTTCTGGCAATTCTATTATTCTTCGTCTCCTTGAGTTACACATATTTCATGTTTTATAGTTCTTCTAGTGAGTGCTCTTGTTTTGTCTTTGTATTCTGCATTTGCTACCGACCATCCCACATATGCTATCCAATACCCTACATTTACTTTCCGTGCATGTGAGCAATACTTGGCTATCAGCCATCCACCAACAATGTTTAATATTATCCAATACGCCATGTGAAGTGAAGAAAGTCTTATCACCTACTACCACATGAAAATGGTAGGATGTGAAAAAAGTTGGTTGAAATCGCACACTATCATGCGCAAGATGGTAGGAGTGTTTATACATATGCTATCAGTATATACACGCAAACATACTATCGCACATTAAAGGTTACCGATAGTATATACACTATATCACACAAAAGAAGTATAGAAGAGTTTTTACGTTTAATTTGCTTCTGAACAGACGTAGACATATACAAACACAAAACATACAGTGATAATGACTTTGAGCAGCATCTCGCTTTTCGAGGAGATTTGGATGGCACAGAACTGGTCTTAGGGTTATTTAATCAAAGATGTTTGAAACATGCATCGCTTGACAGTTCGTTTTTTCAAACGTCTCCTTATAGCTGGTCCATAGACTAATACTTCCTTTCACATATAATTTTTGTTTCCTTACCAAATAGTTGTGTGTGCGATGCGTGTGAAATTGGCATAAATGCATGCGAATACACTTTTGCTCTGCAATCCATTCCATCACCAGGTATGGATGCCCTTTCATATAGCGTTTCGGCACCGACACACAACACTCACCAGTGTTGCGCCGACTTAGTTGATGCTACTCTGCTAGAGCCCCATTAGCTATTCTATTTCTCCTCTTTCTTCCGCTAAATTAAATGTGAGGCTTCATCTGCCTGTCTGCCAACCGTAGTGACTGAATTACTGAGGTTAGCTTCTGTAATCCCGATGATTCCCATGCATTCTCGTACTTCGAGGACAAGATTTCTGGGATGGAAACTAAATTCACGTTTATCCTCATCAAAATATTTTTTTTGTTGTTATTTCTAGTATTACAAGATTTCTAAAAGTAATGTCATGGTTGCTTAAGTTCTAGACCCTGCATTTCGGAAGGAAAATTTTTAGTTCATTAATCAACTTCCAAGCTAACATTGTTCAGTCCATCCCGCTGTAAGCAACATCTCCATTCCAAGAACAGAACAGTGCTTTCTAATTATTGATAATGTAAATCACCGGTGGACATCTTGTTTCAACAAATAACTGAAGGTCACACCTTTGTCCAGAAACAAAATTGTGTCCTTGTGTCCAAGTTGTCAACTTCAACCATTCAAAGACACGACAAAGAAAACTAGAACTATTAAGAGATGGTCAGAATAAGAATAAAAGGTAAAAGAACGTGAATTTTATCTTTTTTTCTTTTGCTCTGCGTATTCACAAAAGCCTAGAATTCACATCCATACTTTATGTGTGGTTCATCGCAATTGTGACAAATGTATTCAAGAGTCTTTATTGTGTCACTGTCCAAGTTGTAGCTTGATTTCAGAAGGACTCAAAAAGGACCATTCAGCTGGAAACGACAGTTGTCTTGAAGTCTCTGAAAATAGTTTTATGTATGTGTTGTTGTTTGCGTTAAACTCTTGTTTTTTATGTACTTCTAGCACAAGTTCCTATAATATTTTACTTACTTGGAAGTAAGCGCCAAATTAATTGATTTGAATAATTTTCATATTATTTGGTTTATTATGTTACACTGTGATATTCTAGAGCCAGTTGATGCCTTCCTTGGTACGAAATTTAAGTGATTTTCCTCAATTTCCTTATACATGCAATATATATTACACGCATTCTGGTGCTATGTAAGGTATATGTATCATATTTGGAAGTGTTTCATATTGTAACAAACTTGGGGGGGGGGGTGATTTGCAAATATCTCTCTATTTAAAATCTTCTTAGATTTTAGTGATTATTTCTTTGATTATAGGTTGTCGGTGGCGTTAAAATATTTCCAAAAACGAGTAATTTGTCATTTTTTAGGAGCAGACCTTATAATGTATATTCTTCGCGAGACTTGATGGTAGCATAGACTGATTTCGTACAATGAATTCTCCCTAATTTCTTAGCATAAGGAAGTCCCTTGATATTTTCAGGTACAGGTATTTACTAGTATTCGGCATGGAAAAGCTTACTGATGGGTCATGAAAAAGTAAAGCAAGAGAGACCATGCCAATCTGAAATTAGGATCTAGTGAGTGTTTGGGTGTTGGTTGATCGGAGGAATTTATATGCTGCACTTGTGCGTTTAAGAACCCTACAGCAGAGAACGACTGTTTTCTTGACGTCGATGGAAATAATGGAAACAGCGACATGAAAAAGAAGTGTTGTTTGATTAGGTCGGTAGTGAGACCCGTTGCTAGTTATAGTTATGTAATGAGGGTATATACTACACTTGCGCATACATTTAGAAAATCTCTGGTCAGTTAGCATTTGCATTTACACAGCAGATTCCAAGACACTTCCAGATAAAATACGAAGCCTGGTACGTGGCTTCTAAACATAACACTATTTGTGTATATCAGCTTTATTATGAAATTAATTTCTTACTGAAATCAAAGCAAGAACAGTGTTTCGAGCTATCTGAGGGTTCGAACTTTATTTCTAAATGTATCAGCCCTACTGACCCGAATATCATTTGTTGGTCCCTTATTCGCTAGGAAAATCGTGGATGTAAAGAAATTGTAGTGTGAGTTCCTTTATAAAATGATCAACTGCTCGTATAACGCTAATGCCATGCTCAAAAGACGGTCGTTTAAAGTTTCAGCTCAGAAGCATTATGTACTTTATATTATTCATAAAATGCATGCTACTGGTCAGGAGTTATAAAGTTAGTTGAATATTTTGCGTATCAGCATGACTCGGTAAAATTTGAAATCTCCGTGCCACAGTGTCATATCATGAATGCAAATCTTGCATCATATTTCTCGAGCAAAACACTTGTTCAAGCGACCTTTGTATCCTTAAATATCTGGTTCAGTATAATTTATTCTATTTTTTCTGCAACTACGTCCTTACTTTATGGTTCATGTCTAGACATTATGATAATGAGGCAGGTGTGCCTGATCTAAAAGGATGTACAAAATTAAAACCTATTTATTTTTTCTCCCATGGTTTAAAACGTATAAAACCTACAAATTTGATACACTGATCGCGAGTTTTATTACTGAACAAACAGCTTTGTTTTCTTTTCTCTCTTCTTGTTATTATTACCGATATATTTGTTTCTGCTTATGTCATTGGTGTCTGTTGAATGTGGTAATTATGTGTATTATGTCCATAAATTAAATATATGCTTACAAACACTAATTATCATTTCAATATGTAACCATGTATTGATTAGTGACTTCGGCTTAAGGAAAATTATGAATGCGTCTTCATTAGATAAACCAAGTTTTCATAGTGAGAGAAACAACGACTTTCCGTATATGCAATAAAATTGTATTTACGCTGACGGTTCGGGTAGTGGATTATTGCATTCATAATCGCATGGATTTGCTGACGATATGAAAACTACACAAACTCCTCTACGGCACCCCAAACCATAATCAAGTCCAATTTGGCAAATATAAAGTAGACCTATTCAAACGCTAAGAAAGCAAACAGATGGATATATTTCTGAATCCATCTAAGTAATATTATACAAGCCTTGTGTGTTGTGAACACCTTTGTCCCAATCTTTTCTGGTACCAAAGAATTATGACCTTATCTTTCCAATGCCCCCTGGATTTAAGGGTGATTCGTAGGACTAGAACTGTTGAATAAATAATTCATGCATAGCTGGTTGAGAGGTCCCTGACATAAAATTAGAACCGTGATCAAATTGGATGGACGTAGGAAGGCCAAAAGGTGTCAAGAACTTTATTAAGGCTTTGACAATAGTTTAGTCCTAATATTCCGTAAAGGAAACGTTTCTGGAAACCTTGTTGCGCACACATAAATTGGTTGCCTGACTTGGTCTTGGGTAAAGGACCTATACAATCCATAATTTTTTAAATGGTTCATCAAATGCAGGAATTGGTTATAAATTAGCTTTAGGTATCTTTTGGTTATGTTTGCCTACCATTTGACAAGTGTGACAAGATCTACAGTTGCTAGAAACAACTCTCCTAATCTTAAACCAATACAAATAATGTAAGATCTTGTGATAGGTTTTATTGACTCCCAGATGACCAGCAAAGGGAGTTTCATGGACTAAACTTAGAATCTCCTGACTTAGCTATCACAATTTGATAGCTAACTGACCACTGGTCATCAGCGGGTAATCGTGTAGTCTAAATTTTCTCATAAGGACCCAGTTTTGAAAACAAAAGAGCAAGTTGTTACCTCTGCGGAGTCATATTAGCTAATAACTCTCTGAATCAACATGAGATCTCAGAATCTTTTTCCTGTTCGAGGACAAGTGATTACCGTTGTCACCATGCTTAGACATAAGAGAATGAGTGGTTAAAAGTGGACCACAATTAACAATACCTTTGGATTGATCAATAATAGGAGCAAAAGTGACCTCATCAAAAGCCTGACCACTACAAGTGGCAGGCGAAAGAATAGTTTCCTGATCAACTTCATTCCTAAGCGCTCTTTTTGCCATACCTCTAGTAACTACACAAGCTGGGTATAAATCAGGGTTTCATTTTTAATAGGATCAACTATTTTGATCCAAACAAGGCTTGTTAGTAACATTTGGATTAGCCACAACTTTATCCCATATCTCTATTTAAGTCATTGCCTAGCGGGAAATGAACACCTTCAGTGGGTAACGAATTCTCAGCACCAACAGTCATTGGCCCTGAAACTAAGTCTGATGTTAAATTAACATTATGGAGAGGAATCTGAAGAAAACCGCACTCTCCTCCCTGAACAAGAACACTTTCAGAAGAAGAAGACTTCTTAGACAAAGGTAAAGTACCTAACAATAAAGACTGATAAGCTCCTGTGTCGCTTAATATTTTAATAGGTATAGGATTGATTGAATCCCCAATAAGTGATATAGAACTCTCGATATGAATGGTTCATAATTCTCCATAATAGAATCAGACTGGGGTTTGTTGACCCAACAAATAAATCGTTTCCAATACTTGTACATGACCTTGAACTATGAGAAACAATATCATTTGGTACTGCTTTGTCTTTATTATGTTGCTTATTTTTTTATACCTTAAAGCAGTCAGAAACAACCTGCCCCATTCTTTTGCAATAAATGCACACTGGAAATGATAAGGATTTCTGATCAGTCTTATCAGACGTTTGATTCTTATGGGTTGTACCAGATGGAAATTTGTAAGTACTAGCTTGAGACTGATTTGGTCTCTTACTAACCATCGGCTGAGAGGAAAACTTGTTGGCAAATGAAACTTTGTGAGCCAAGGAATACTCGTCAGCTGTACGAGCAACATTTTCTCAATTACCTATCTTGCATTCATCAAAGTAAATTTTGACGTCACTATGGATGCAGTTCTTGAACTCTTCGACTAATGTAAGTTGCCTAAGTTTCTCATAATATATTAATCTTTTTAGATGACCACCACCGGTCAAATAGTTGTTATTTTTCACTAGCAAACTCGACATGTTCTTGCAATTCCGAAACTTCTGTCGATATGCCTCATGTACGAACTCATAACCTTCAAGATACATCCCTTGACCAATTCATAGTCAGCACTTGGTTGTACTGACAGTGAAGTATAAACTTCACAAGCTTTGCCAATAAAGACACTCTGTAATAATAAAGTCCAGTACTCTCTTGGCTATTTCAAATAAACGGTTACTTTTACAAAATGTGAAAAATATTGATTTACATCGTGTTCCTTATTAGGAGATAGTATTCTAATATTTTGTGTAAAATCAAAAAATGAACCGTCATGAGTGGGATGCTTCTTGCTTGCTAGTTCTATTTATTTTTATTTTAATTGCATTTCCATATTTCTTTCTTCTTTCTGTAACTGCAATTTCATTTGGAGCTCTTCTTTTTGCGTCTCTTTTTCTTTTTCCTGCATTTTCATTTTCATTTCCATTTCTTTTTCTTCTTTTTGCAATTGTAATTTTATCTCCATTTATTTTTCTTCTTATATGGAGTTTGGATTTGTTTCTCTCTTTCCTCTGTTTGCATTTGAAGCTCAAGTTTCCTTAACTCCATTTCATTCTTGTATTTTAATTTAAATTCCATAACTTGCAAATTAGAGCCAGAATCCGACTTACTAATAAAACTCAAAGCACTTTTGTCCAAAATATTTTTCTGTACCAAATATTGAACCAAAATATCTTTCATTTCTTATTTTAACAAAGATGGTTTTGCCTCTGAAATATCATACTGTCTGGCAAGTTGGAGCACTCTGTCCTTTTTTAAGGACTCTAACCGTTCATGGCTAGGATTTAATATAAAGTTCTCCACTTTAGTTGACATTATGAAAGCTTGCTGGTTTCACTACGTAAAATAAAAAATATTAAGGACTAAGATAATTCCGAAATAAAATGAATTTAAATTTCAAAACAATATAAATTTCTCTGAAATTTAGTATCCTGGACAAGCCCCCAACTTTTTCTTCCGACTCTATGGTCACAAAATTAAGTAACAGAAAAGAAGCAAAACCAACAAGTTTTATAAGACTTAACAAACAATTTAATTATTAAAGTTATAAAAGAACTATGTGATAGGAGTTTAAAAGGATTATAAAATGATTCAAAACTAGTCCTTATAATGGTCTATGAAAGTCCTAAATGAATGAAAAGTTATAAATTTCAATACCAGAAACGTACTATTCCTCCAAGAACCTATAAGTCAAGATGGTGTTTTCCAGACTTCCTTCAAATAATTTATAACAGTCCCAGATTAACATTATTACAGTCCAAATAATGAGCACTTTCTATTTCCACTAAACAGTCCAAACAAATATTTTTAGATTTACTCTCGAATAAAACCTAAGTACAATATAAAACGCGTCTACTGACTCACAATAGAACACAATAAGTGCGAGTGACTCCAAAAATCGGAAAGACTCTGATTGCTGACGTTTTTCCTTATATAAACCGTATATTGCGATTGTACTTCGAAATAGACCCCACGTGACAGCATACACTATTGATTTTACGTTGAATTAAGAATATCTACGTGACCTCTCGCAACCGATGGGAAAGTACAGAATTATTCTTGAAACCTATAAATCCCACCAGTCACTGAGAAACTACGCCATGGGCGCCATTTTATGTCTTATTATTAAGATTGTTATTAATAATCATCAACACATACGTAAACATCTATTCATAAATCCTATGCAATTTGCGTTCTTAACAGAGTCAGGTCACGTACACTATTTATAACAAAATATATTCCATAAAGTTTACAACTGTGAATAAAACTTTCGAAAATTAAATGCAATCATGTACCACGTGTTACAAAATTATAGATATACGTAACAACTGCAATTCAGAAAAAGGCTATTAGCACATCTCCACATTCCATGCCACTGGCACATTAGCACACTCGAGACTACAGGCACAGCAACACATTCAGCGTTGGAGCATGTTAGGAATATCACTGGAATTTAATTGCGATTGAAATCAATTGGGCTTATGACAAGAAAGTTTGTGTGGGGTTAAATTCACATCCTAAGGGGGTTTTTTTTGTTGAAAATTCACTTTTTATTCTTAGGAAAGAAATTATTTCTTGAATTTTCTTTTTAAAAATTGTTAGTTTACGCTCCTTCTTGTTACTTAGTTCAAAACAATAGATTCGTAACCGAAAATTGGAGCTGTGTGTATGGGATACTAATTTCTCTAAAATATTTCGGAAAACTTTCTTTAGGATTTTTGTTTCTTCCTTGGTTTTATAATGTCATATATTTTAGAAATCTTTAGTTAAACCAGCAAGCTTTTGCGAAGTCATCTGAAGTGCATAATTTTACTTAAAATTCTACCCTGGAACGGTTAGAGTCCTTGAATAAAGGATGAAATGCTACAGCTTGCCAGGCAATATGACCTTTCTGAGGCGAAGGCTTGTTTAATGACGTAAGAAATAAAAAAAAAATTTGGTCCAATAGTTGGTGGAAAAGAATTTGTTGGATAAAAGTGCTTTGCGTTTGTTTAGCAAGTCAAATTCTTAAATGAAAATCACAGAATTCAAATTAAAACACAAGATAGAAATAGAGTTAAGAAAGCTTCAGCTTCAAAAAGAAAAAGAAGAGAGACAAATGGAATTAGAGAAGAGAAAGGATAGAGACGAATGCTCTCTTGATACAAAATGGTTCTGACAGACCCAAAAGTCACATCTTAACGATGCGTGAGTCTGGATCATACTTGTTTATCATAACTTGGCCGTTGGAACCACCTTCATGTACCACAACCAACTCGAAGCCAACTTAGAATTATTGCACAGGCAAACGCCTAATATGTGACCACTCCACAACATGTCAGAACACTCAGGGATTGTTTCTATAACGGCAAAGTGGTTATGTGCACCAATGAATATTTTACACCAACACTGACTCATGCGAGACAAAAAATATATCGATTGTTAGTCAAAAATACATACTTGTTTGGATAACAGGTACCGGGCAAAAACGATCTTTGGATGCAAAAGGTAGAAGCATAATTGATGTGTTTTCAGATGAAAAGGATGCTAGACCACCAGAGCGCACAATCGTCGGAAATTTAAATATTACCGAGGCTAATATTTTTTTTATAATTGTATGATAATTATACCAGTAAAAAAGGGGCAACTTGCTAGGAGTGCGTGTGCGTTTTGTACCTGGACATGATGAGTCCGGACAAGGTTCATCAGTCGTGCAATTGAACTATGCGATTGTATTATTAGTAGATGAATTAAGATAGACCCTTAATGCTACTGATGTGAATAAATGACAGATGCTAGAAGAAATCACCAAAGAAAATCACGTTGATATTGAAAACGAAAACAAAAAAGGCGCGTCTTTGTAGATGCCATTTCTAGATTTGCTGTAAAGACAACTGTTGGTCTTGGAGTGACGGGAAGTGCAACCACGGCAACCATTACAGGTGCACTGATCGGAATTATTTCCTGATATATATAGATAGCAACCGGTTTCTGTTGGTGCTAGCAAATTAATTTCGATATGATTACATTCATGTGCACGTGTGAATTCAGAACTGCTTGCAACGGCACAAAGCAGCCTCAATACAATTAGTAAACTCTATTCGGAGGCAAAATAATTAGTACGGTTGAGTTCGAGACCATTTTGGCGGACACGGAAAATCACCGACAACCCTGAGCACAGATAAGAAACCGCGTAGCTGATTTACAGACAATAAAACTCGAGTTAAAACAATTTGTCATAGGCGGTTTTTTACCCGTCACTGCTCTGCGTCACTATATGACTCTTGCTTTGGCCACTTTACTTTCATGGATTATTAATGGTAATAATCCATGAGTTGCGTCAAGTGTGTGGATTTTACATTAAACTGGGCGAATGTCATGGGGAATAGTTCGTGACCTAGAAAACTGATCACAATCCTTAACCACCATAATGACACTACTAAGATTGCTCAAGTTGAAAACACGGCTTGCTCAAATTGTCCAACCGTTATGGATTTTTTGTAAAACATACCTACATACCCTTCAGAATATATTTATAGATCTAAATATCGAAGAAAAAAAAGTGGTATTATTACACTGGCGAATATTTCTGCAAATATTCTAAGTAACAGTTTTGAAACTTCTATAAATTTTAAAAATGAACTTTAGAAGACCCGCTCCTCTGTAAATCGTTATTATTTCATAATTCCTTTAAGCTAAGCATTAAGCACATCTTTCTAAACCCTCTGTTGAATTTTTCTTCTATATTTACAAGCTAAATAAATTAGCTTCAAAATATTTGATTTCTTATACGTAAGAAGTTCTGCTCAGGTTATCGAGTGATATTAGGTGTCGATACATGAAACTGAACAAAGGGCAATTTTAAACAGTGAAATCAGTGATGTAAGAAAAATATATACTAGCTCATAAAACTAACATCACAAAACTCGAGAAATATCTCGTAATCTATTGTTTTCTAATGATTTATCGTAGATCGGCACGGACGCATCCTCGTGCTCTTAAACAAGATCATGCAGAAGATATTCTAGCTAAAGGAAACTAAATATTTGGTACCACTTTATATATCCTTACAGACGACTATATCCGCAAACTTTCGTGAAAGATATCAAATATCTATCGGCATATATATGGTGGTCCATGACGTTCAAATACCAAGAAAATTATTTCTAAATCATTTGTCCATGTTTATGCCTTAACGGAAATATCCAATTCATATTGCCTATCATCAAACTGCATGGAAGAAAAATAACAGTTTATTTATTAATGACATTTTGTTTCCCTTTTCAGGTTAATATTTAAATTTTTATTTATTGATTTCATTTAACTGAAGTTGGTGGGTACATTGTACCGTAGATGTCTTTGCTAGCCTATGAGCGTAGATTCACTTTGTTCTATTTTGTCATTTAATAGCGATGATGAAATTCATAGTAAATAGTTATCCATCTCTTGTATTTTCTAGTATGTATTAAACTAATGTTGGTAATCATAATAAAATGTTAATATACAGAACAGCAGGTGTTTGCGAAGAAAATAATGGGGTTTTTCAATTTAAACTAGCTACATTTCAGTGATTACATATATAAGGAGGATGCAATGAAAAAGGCAATACATTTTGAATCTCTCTCTCTCTCTCTCTCTCTCTCTCTCTCTCTCTCTCTCTCTCACTGAGACCATTAAAACGCTACAACTTCATCACTACTGTATTATCCGCTCGACAATATATTTTTTACTTACTGCATATGTCTGACAATAAATTTACGTTAATAGTAAAATTATGATGGAATTACTTATTTCAGCAGGAAAAATGTTATTTTCATCACAAAAGTTTTGTTTTCTTATCTTTTACACTAGCTGGCCCAAATTATACTGACTATTCTTCGCAATGCAACTACCTTTCCTCGTAAAAAAAGCAATATGTTTATAACAAAAGTATATTTTCTTCGCGAAAGCTAACGTTTTCATGAAGATTTTTTGCCTCGAAAGATCATGCTATGCCAATGACATGAATGAATATTTACTATAATACACTGATCTGTCAGCAGATTTGTGGACACATGGTTCACAACTTGTTGCACAATAATATAAACACACCATTATGGACACAGTGTCCAGAAATACAATTTAGTGTACATAATGTCAAGATATTGAAACTCAAAAGCTCTTTAAGTTTACTGTGTATATAAAATATTTGGATATTAAAAGCAGCATTAGAGTACATTTTAACCTTGTAAAGCATGTATTTGCAATTTCAGTGATTATTTAAGTACGTGTCCATAACCCAGTCCCAGTTCATATGGTTCTTAAGTATAGCAATCCGTGTGTGTGTGTGTGTTTGTGTGTGCGTGAAATGCATAACATTCTGTGGGCTAACATATGCATACCTCTTTGCATACTGTCTTGGGAATTTACATCTTCATAATAGTTGGCTCCATTCCACATTGGTGATGTAGCCAGCTGCATGTTGGTTACCTTGACTGGGACTGGGGTTTTGTATTGACCAAGACCTGGTAGGCTTCCATCTGCTTGACCCTGATTGACCACTACTGGCTGCACAAAAGAAAAGGAATTGTATTTAACACAATACATGTGCTGTGCACTTAAAAATATATTTGGGGCAATCTTCTAAGAATTTCACTATAAATTATGCACACAATGACAATGTCATAAACAGATTGTCCCTGTCATTTGTTGAGAAGAGATATCTCTCTTGTCCATGTTGAGAGTTCTCCACTTTGGAGGAACATTATTTTTCCCAATACAATCACACCTAATAAAAAGAATGCTTCAGAAAGTTACAGCTGAGACAAGAAAACAGTCACAGAGTAACACTGTCTCTTGCTGTGAGTGACTGTGATCTTTGACCTAGGACTTTCAAAATATGGGCCAGACAAGCAAATGCTCATATAAAAACAATGCCATAACATGTCTACAAATAACAATGAAAAATCAGAAACTGGCTATGACTATCCATGGGTCAGGTAATTATTCTGGAAAGTTAAAGTGTAAATGTATTTTCATGTCTTTCCAAGAAAATTGGTGCCAAAAAAAAGATGGTGGACAGCAAATCATTGGGATCAAACTTCTTTGTCATATACAATGTCATGGTAGTCCAAGAAAGTAGCCATGTACACAGATAAACCTAACACCAGTTCAACAATAATATTGTCATAGCTACATGAATTTTGATAGGGGAACAGTAATGCACTAGAATAATATGCCTGGACTCATTTAATCACTGGAACAGCTGAACCAATGAATCAACAATAACCCTTCCCTCTGATGAGTTACAAAAATAACAAAACCAGTCAACGACCGGAGGTGACAAGACCAACCAGCAGATGGGAAGAGCAGCTCCACATTCCTTCATGCAGTTTCCTTTTGCCAGTAGTAATGCACTGTTTAGTGATATATGCACCTCAGTCATCCGGAATCTGATTCAGGGTTCTGACATATACATGTATAGTTCACTTAGGTCAGTGCTTTTCTATGAGGTTTTGATTGTGTCCTACACCTTGCAAGATCTTGTTATGTAAATATCTCAATTAAGCACATTGTTGTAAGTTGAGACCAGTATTTGTGCAATTGATATTATAATTAAATAAATAAAATCTCTAATATTCTCAATAACTGTAACAAATGTGTTTATCATAATTTTAGATTTTTCCTACTTAATGCAATGTATGCTGGTTATAGAGACAAGACGACAACTGAAATTGTGAGCAATATAGAGTGTTTGGGATAGATAATGAAGCTGAGATGAAATATTTTCATTATGTATTCCACATCACTGCTGTAAACATTATGGTGTAGTATTGATTCATCCTTGAAGAATAACAATTAAATTTTTTTCAGCATACTTATAGACAAAACTAAACGAGTTCATATCAAAGATGTAAGAAATATATAACAAAAAACTAAATAATATATGTTCCTTGTCACTCTAATTAGCAAAGCAAATCATATTAACTGGGTCAAAATATAAGCCTAATTAGCAAGTAAATTATTAGCATTATTCTACAAGGTTCTTAAAGATCATGTGAATCTGTCAAAATGTAAGATTCTATTCATGAAATGACAAAAGGCATGACAGTTTGTTTCCTACCCTGTTAAACAATCCTCATTGGTATGATCAGATATATTTAGAACACTTTGGATGTTAGACTTAGTGTAAATTAAATAAAGTATACCCAACAACATTT
>JAECUM010015105.1:0-15810 GCA_016617855.1 Megalonaias nervosa | reverse complement strand
CTCTCTCTCTCTCTCTCTCTCTCTCTCTCTCTCTCTCTCTCTCTCTCTCTCTCTCTCTCTCTCTCTCTCTCTCTCTCTCTCTCTCATTCTCCTCTTTCTCAAATTGTAACTGCATCTGTTTTTCGTCTTTCTGTAACTGCATTTGTTCTTTCTCTCCAATTGCAACTGCATTTGTTTTTCTTCTTTATCTTTCTGAAGTTCCAGCATCCGTAACTCTAATTCCATCTTGTCTTTAAATTTTAATTCCTTTGCTTTTATGTCAGAGTCTGATTCAGACTTACTGATCGAAACCAAAACACTTTTATCCAAAACACTCTTTTCTACAAAATACTGGACGAGAATGTTTTTTATTTCTTCCTTCGTTAAAGAAGCCTTTGCCTCAGAAAGATCATATTTTCTGGCAAGTTCAAGCAGTTCATCTTTTTTTCAAACAATCCAACTGCTCCTGTGTAGGATTTGAAAGAAACATTTCCACTTTTGATGACATTGTAAAGAGCCTGTTGAATTCACTCAAAATTTCAAACAAAATGTGAAATAATACTTGGGATTTAAACAAATTCTGAAAACTAGGGGAATTTAAATTTCAAAAAACAATTTTCTGAAATATATTTGTTAAAATTCATATATCCCAGGGATGAGAGCCCAATTTTCTTTTTACGTGTCTAGGCTCGTACAAACGTAACAAGAAAAGAGTGATGCCAACAAGCTTTATAAAATTTAACAAATTAATTTATTTCCCTAGAAAAACAAAGTAAAATTGAGAAAAAGGACATTCGGTTTACGAATCAAATCCAAAATTAATCCAAGGATTAAAATAATATAAATCCTATCAACGAAAAATCCTAAATGAATCACTGCTCCAATCCCGATGAAATTCAAGATGGAAGGCGATGACGTCTTCGATGATCTGCTTTGTCCTGATCTGTCAACAGTACTTTGTTGAATCACGAAGAATAATATTCCAGTTTGGAATTCCGAAAAACTTTCAATAAATGCCTTTGTCCAAGAATTCTGTAAGGAGCACTTATATGTATGTTTTCCAGAGTAATGAATAACTAATTCCAAAAAGTTTAAAAAAATCAACTCAAATTGGTCATAACAAAACACCTTTGAGCTTCAAAAGGTTTAAAGCAAAGCTAAACTGATTCTTATGAAAGCATGAGTTATAAGCCAAACTAAAACGCAAAACAGATTCCCGGATGGGGGTCAAAATTTCATCCCACTGGGAAAACCAAAAGTTTGTAACAATAAACAAATGTTACTTGTCACGTACTCCAGGTATGGTCTTGATTTCACTAAATGAATCTTATTCTTAGAATGAATAAATAATTTTTTAAAAAGTTGTTTACTATAAACCTGACACTGGTACTGAATCAAGGTGAGAAATTAGATACAGTGTTTCAAACTACTGGCTGTTTATCAGGTCAAACAGAACTGAATTGAATTTCTAAAAAAAATCAAATCCTGTAGGCAAAATTATCATTACAATAAGATGTAACGGAATAAAATAAAAATAAAAAATTTTTAACTGACAAGCAAACAATGTAATTACATATACATAACAATTGCAAGATAATTTTTAAGTCCACGAGTGTACATCGGATCCGTACTAAAGTTTTGCGCGCTGATCTGAACATATCAAATGAAATAAAAGTCTGATACTACTACGTCTGTTTAGGCTAACGTTAAAATATCATCGGTATATATTTATAATAATTGCAAAAAATGCTTATTAAGAAAGGTATTTCTTCCCTAAAAGTTAAAGTGTGAAAATATCAAAGTTTGGTTCGAACAAAGATTTCTCCTAACGTCATCGAAATTTATCGCTTTACGTTACCGTCAAATCTTCAGATTTTTTTCACAATTCAATGTCTACGATAAAAGGGTGATTTCTATGAAGAGGTCTGTTTTCTTATTTTCGTTAACGGTCTTATGCATTCAGATGGAACTGATTGATCAATTGTGTCTTTCACTGTCGAGAATAAGTGTACCATGTGCTTTCTAGACTGGTAACTGTCTCAGTAAATTATGCTCTAAAAGCAATCTTTCTGGCCAAAATTTCGTTGAAGTTTGTGACAGAATCTCTTTTAGACTCCAACCATATGACTTCTCGAGATTCCTTTGAGTAATTCTAATGCAAAGAATAATAAAGGGTAACAACAAATAAGTTTAGGGGATTCTAGAATCATAATTGTTTACTGAATAACTGTTTTGTCCATTCACGCAAGACATTTCAGACAGCGTCAACTTTTCATTTTTCAGTGTGCTTCAAATTAAATTGCAGGTCTTTGTATTTAAACAAAAGCCACATTCTCAGATCAAGTGTATTTTCTCCCGCATTTGTGTGCTATGTTTTGCATGAGCGAAACATTAAAGATTTCCTCAAGAGCATGCAAGATTTAACTGCGAATATCACGTACAAAGTGTTCATTTAAGTTGAAGAACAAAGCACCAACAAACAAACAATAACAATCAAAAGTATAACATATGTTAGATCATAATCTTTTGCAACGACTTAATGATGAATCCTTGAATAACATGTACTTATAAATTTCACAATGGTGTGTACTAGGATGTTATCTTCTTTCTACTTCAAAGGACTTAATTAAAAGCTCTTTCCGTGCTATGTCTCTACTGCCTATGTATGTGATCTCAAACTTTATGTGATAATCTATTGCCTAATTATTTTCAGTAGTTTTCCTCAAATTCCTTCCACGAATTTGCAGAATGAAATTTTTCAATTGTCTTCAAATTATTGACTTAAAATAATCTAATCAATGTTTTTATCGAGTTCATCATATTTTGCCAACAGTTCATGTGTCTGTGTTTAAGTGCGTAAAGTTTTGACTTCGTATTTGCCCTTGGGGTTTTTTTCCGAGTCGCTTCGCGCAAAATTTCTGATTTCTGATGGACCTCTCTCTGGCTATTTCCTCTTTTCAGTGTCTCTTTTTGTTCTTTCTTTCTTTTTGAGAGCATCTGATGGTATTGCTTCGGTGCGATCGTGTAAGTTTGCAGACCCCTTTCCTGTTTATTGTGCCTTGTCATGGTACTTTCACTAATACGCATACATTTATGTCCAATAATGTTGATTTTGTGTACAGGTAAGGCAAGTAACAAATGGGTTACCCCAACATCGACAATGTATTCACGATTGTGCCCATTGAATTTGAAATGTTGTTAAATTGTACCAATGATAGGGAAAGGTTTGACAGTATAAAATTTTAGAATAGTTTTAGTACTTTATAAGAGTTCCTTATACAATAATAGTGGTAGACACTACTCTAAGATACAATAAATTATTTAAAATATGTCATTGAAATTTACACCTATGATTCGTACAGAATGACCTTTCAATGCATTATATATCTTGTCTGCTAATGGCATCAAGATACAATAGTACATACTGGTCCATCTGTAAGGTAAATAATTCCTCCTTATCCATTGAAATCATATCCACAAATTTTTTTCTCAGCAAGTTTGGTCAGTCTAGTACCAACATTAATATGACTATGCAATGAATGCCAGTTTTCATGCACCAGTTAAGGCATACATCCTTTTCAGCTAATAAATGATCATTTTATTAGGGTTACACAATTTCAGTTTTGCATATCTTGATACGTTTGCATGGTTCTCGAGCAATGGCATGATTTTAAGCGTTCTTCAAATTCATTGTTAATAAGCACATACAATTATGATAGTACTTTCACTTTTCTACACAGGATGTAAAAATATTTGCGATTTGATACGAACATCTACACAGAAGGCAAAGAAGAACGTCCAGAATATAAAAATCCATTGAAGAGACTAGATGGCTCGAAAAGGAAAGGATGACGTTATCATATTTTCCGATATATCGCTTGTCACAAAGATTGAATAGCTTAAGCATTATTTTCTTGCAGTTAGGTACATCTTACAAACAGTGGATTTAAGCCATCAGTAGATGTGAGGAATCAGCGAAGACAAAGGGTATGGCACTCGTGAGAACACAATGTACTTAGCGCAGTTCCTTGACGCAGACAAAGACAAATTTAAAATTCAAACCAAGAAGAGATGACGTTTCAAGAATGCAGCAACGCGTCAGCCAAAGTGGCGTCATGGATAAATAGATAAATAAAATGTAAAGATAATCGAATTAAATTATTTAGCAATGTATATGAAATAAAGAAATGTATAACAACTGAATTATATGGTTCGTTGGGAGGTAGTAATTATATTTAGAATATAGGGACAAGTATGTAAACTGATATATTCGTTACAGATGTACATGTTCATACATGCATGTCAGCGTGCTAAACTTCATTTCAAGTTAAAAAAAATTGATTCTGTCATGGAATCTAAACGTGAATGCATGTTGTACAATCGACTTTATCATGTTGTAACATATTCATGTTATATTAGATGAAAAAAAAAACTGTTATTAAAATGCGAACTTTACATTTATCTTAGATTGTAATGCGAGTTGAATAAAATGAGGGTGTTATTGCTATTCAAAACATTTGATTTGCTATGTGGCTTCTGGTCATGTTTTTGAGTAGGGATTTTAGAAATAATGGTTCCATTAATGTAAGCTTGTCACACGCCTGAAATATCACAATATAAAGAAACAATTTTGATAAAATTAGTCATTGTCACGTTGCAAATTATTGAGGTACGTTTAAACTTTTATAGACTCTGTGTGCAATAAAGTTTTATTTTCTTCGAGAATGTGGATAGAAAGTTATGTATCAGTAATCATTTGTTCTCTTTCTGATCAGCATGCCAAAATATTAACACGATTTCTGACTGGACGAATATCCCAATATATGGCTGGAAATTCTTACATCAATATTCTGAAATTTGTACGTGATTTTGATGTCATGACTCTCTATATGACATGGAGACATGGAGAATGCCACATTTGTAATGTTTTAAATAAACGTTTTAACAGTATGTTTGAATGGGGACAATAATTATGTATTTCAGGGCATGAGCACATCAATGGCTTTTCTTCTTTAGCAACATACTTGAAGCGATATCCCCTAACACTCTTGGTAAAATCCAGTTGACAAAAGTAAGATGGATCTTACCTTCCTCAAATCCTCAATTACAATGGTATCATAACCTTAAAAAAAAATAGCAACGAATGCTGGATTATATTTAGATAAAACACCTAAATGCACGAAATACATAATCATGCAGATAAGACATGGTTCTTAGTACGTCCAGACTGAGTTTCAACATGGATACGCACTACTAATAATATGGTGCCGTTAAAATCAACTAATTGGAGGATACATAAAGTAGCGGTATAGCTTCATATTCCTATTAGAGCCATTCTGAATTGTATGTTGTAACAAAATGAAGATACTATCTTGATACGAGACGTTGTCTGCTAAATGAATTAAGATCTATCCAGTGCTAGTTGATATTTATAAAATACAGTAAGACAATCGTGCATAAAATTGTTTCTCAAACATTACTTCAATGTGTATTCAACCATATCACCATTACAAACACCTTATGTTAGTACCAGATTAGCCAAAACATCAAGAACGTTATGTATAATGAATGGAAGTGGGTCAGAAAATATATGCAAATACTTGTGCGTCATACAAAATTATTTCGTTGCTTGTGGTGTTAATGCTTTCTGACCTCTCGGAACGAACCATCTAATGCAAACACGATACTCAAATATACAAATTTATCAAACATTGCAATAGAATTTCTAAATAGAACTTTATGAACATAATATGTGGTCTTTTTATTTAATGGAAAAAATAACTCGCCACGTCAATCGCCTCTGGGACAAGAGACTTTTTCTAAAAGTCTTGGAAAAGAGGGCACTTTTTATAATCGTGATCTGCTACTAGGAAAAAAGATGAGCATATAACTATCACAGAAGAACACTGGTATGCTTTATATAGGAGTTGTATCATTTCTTATAGAAGTTGTATCATTTCTTATTGGAGTTGTATCATTAAACAGGTTGTATCATTTCTGTACCCTTGCTACTGGTTTGTAAAAGTCTCGGTAAATAAAACAAAGGAAAAAACAGTACATACGAAAATGTTAGAGGTTTAAGGGTTTTGATTAAAGAATTTTTATATCAAGGTTAATAGGTCATAAAGTGTTTGCTCATAGGTCAAGTGTCCTGGCCTGGAATATCGAACTTTCATAAGTGGTTTCATGCATAAAGAATATTTAAAATCAATTTTTGTGTTTTAACCACTAGCTCATAAAAAGAATATTCTTTCGTTGTGCATCATCCACTATAAAATCATGGTACTTTTTTCTTACGTCTTTTATTTAAGTGAAACATAATACTTATCAAAATGTGAAGTCTTCATAATCCACATCACGCTTTCGAAAGATACTGATAAAACTTTCTTTGATAAACACTCACGGATATATATATATATATATGTGTGTGTGTGTGTGTGTGTGTGTGTGTGTGTGTGTGTGTGTGTGTGTGTGTGTGTGTATGGGTGTGTGGGTGGATGTGGCATGCAGCTGGGAACTACACAGACGCAGAGTACAACGAAACTGAAGTATCCAACAACACCTAAATATAGACTAAATGGGCCCTTCAACTAGTCCATTACTGAAGAGACTTCCTATTAAATACTGTACAAAATAAAGACGTACATACATTACTCACAAAACGACGTGTTCCGAACAAATGGCACTGAAAGTATTTTCAAGATGTGATTGCAATGCTAACTACCTCTTATAAAAACCTTTACCTAGAATTACAAATATAGCTGTTGGGGCGTTTGAAGAGCAACTCAGTCAAAACAAAAGTAGCCCACTGTGACCTCTTCTGTGCTTCATCAGCTTTTTCTACAATCTATATTTCAGTCGATATCCAAAACACATGAAACCAAATGATATTCGACTACATGCTGCCGAAATACTATGTCCCAAGATTTTAGAGTTTGTATCTACAACTGATTTGCGATAGTCATGCTATTTGAAAGATCTAAAGGACACAAATGGGTAAAAGAATCTACTGCATATGCCAGGAAAGCCAGATCGCCGAAAATTCTATTTTATTTTGTGTCACAAAACACGAAAACGCCGAGTAGTTGAACCTCTATTTATTAGTCTGTTACTTAAAAGTTTCTGTTTGAAACAGAGTGTTATATCTTAATATTTCATCCAGAAACGAAGCTAGTCTGTTCATGCGACAAGTAGATTTAAAAAGCAGGTAATACCTGTGTTGCTTTAATCATTTTACAATTATAAATTCAACTATATATTGATCATTAAAGTTATAACTGAATTACACAAAGCATTCGTAAGCTGGGAATCAATATCTTCAATAATATGAGTCTTGTGTATGTATCGCACTTGTAGAATGGAAATAACATTAGATCAATTGTATATCGAAAGCCGAAAAGAAGGTTTCATTTATAACCAAGTAAAATAGATATTATATAGAAGCTACTATCAGAATATAAACTATAACATCAGACGTAGTGGGCGAAATGCATGTCTCCATATTCAATTACCTTTTTGTTTATAATTTAGTTCTATTAAGCTGTGAAAGATGTAGAAGTAGTAACCGTGAACACTTTGAGCTTCTTATACGAGGACGAAATCAAGCAATTAATTGCAAATTATGCACGATTCTCATGATGCCACTTTTCGAATGTTCAGGCAGAATAGTTAAGCTACAGTTAAATCATTAATGTTGTAACTGAATTGCACAGAAAAACTTACGTACCTTGGGAAACAATACCTTGGACAATATGAGCCTTCTGTAGGTATCGTACTCGTTGAAAGGCGATAAAAGTTAGATTAATTGAGATTATCATGTGCCTAAAGGAAGGTATTATTAATAACCAAATAAAGTAGTTATCATTTAATAATAATAATAATAATAATAATAAGAAGAAGAAGAAGAAGAAGAAGAAGAAGAAGGAGAAGAAGAATACAACAACAATAATAATGCGGACATAGTACATCGCATAATCTTTAGAAGCTCTTAGCGCTTTAAAATATTAGGTAACACATAAAAACTTCTACAAGGACAAGAGAATTAAAAAAAACACCATGAAATTACAAAACAAAAACATGCTGACAATAATTAAGGAAGTAAACATTGTGAAGTCTTAAGTCTGTTCTTGGGGTTGAGTTTTAAGAACACTCTTGAATATGATCACAGTGTCCTTATGTCAATGGGCAATTCTTTCCACGTAGGTGGGCCATGGTACCAAGGAATGTTGTTCATATGGCTTCGTTGTAACAGTGGGAACAATGAGAATACGACTGTCGGAAGATTAGCTTAAGTTTCTATATCAGGTAAACACTTGCTTGAGGTCCGATAGGTATATTTTAGCATAGTGAACATATTTTGAGGTTGATACTGGATCTATCGGGTTGCATGTGGAGGTTGCAGAGCAAGGGTAAGGCGTGCTCAGTTCTTCGAACTCTAAGTATAATCTGACTATCTGTGTTTTGAAGTTTTGGAAACTACTTTAGTATTTACTGAGACGAACCAGATAGAAGTGAACTGCAATTGTCCTATCTTGAAAATACTAAGGAACAAACAAATGTTTTAGTGGCCTCAAATAAAAGGAAACTGCGAACGGAGATGATGCGTCTCAGCTCTAAATATGAGGCCCTGCCCATGTTTATTACATGTTGGCAATATTGAATCTAAGCACTAAAGCAGCAATGATGTCGGAATCGGATCGAGTTCACATGCCTTAGGGGCCCTCTTCATCTTAATTGTATGTACCAAATCCATAGACACAATTTCAAAATGCATTAAAGGTTGCCATTGGATATTCTGTATCACAACTGAATGGTGAAGATGAGTGAATTTAAATTGTATTGTAAAGCTTATCGCTAATGGATTCTACTTTCTCACGGAAGAAATTTTCAACCATGTCTGGAAAGTCGACCAGAGAGAAGACTGTTGGAAGTGGTGTACATTTATTATTTGACATTAGTTTGTTTGTAATCTCGATGAGCTCTTTGTAGCTGGAACTTTCAGTGATCATAGTACTGTAGTAGACTTACTTTGCTGCACGAGCTATGTGACATTCTTCTAAAGCAGCTTCAAATATCTGCTTATGAATAATGAGGCAAGTGGAGAGCCAATCCTCTCAGTTTTATGGCGTTCTCTTTTAGCAATGCGAATCTAGTCCCAGACACTTCTATATATAACAGCTTAAATATGAATATCAACAATTACATCAGGTATAGTGAGCATAACGCATGTCTCCATACCCAGTTACCGTTGTGTTAGTTCCTTTAAGTTGTGAAAAATGCAGAAATAGTAACCATGAACACTTCTAACTTCATACACATGTGAGAGAATTGCAGATTATGTTCAATAAAATTTTCTCATGTAATTGGCTTGATGAATAAAAAATAACGGTGAAAGACAAATAGCACCTATATCAGAAAGTAACCGTAAAAGACAATTAACCCCTAGATCAGAACAGAACGGAGGGACCTTACACGACAACTCGTTTGGCTTGTAACTTCTAGGTCGGGAATTACATTCTCCGTACCTTTTGTTATTCAGTTTCATTTTGATTTTGTCTTGTGGACACATATGTAAGCAAGAGTAATCTTCAAAATATAAACTGTTGAAAGCGTATTTTGCACCACTTATTTTTCAAACATTTACAAAAACATGACGAAGAACTAGTCCATTCACATCACAATTCTGTACAAGTTGTGTAGATATGAAGGACTACACTTTTCATACTTCCCAAATTTGCGTGTTGAAAAGATTGCCGTTTTCGTCGACTCGGAAATATACTTGTTCACCAGTACGCCTTATACCTCTTTGTAAATTATTGAATGATACTACTAAACCTTCGGAAATTTAATTTATTTCTCTTCAAAATTGATATCGATCAGTTCATTCGGTCATGATTTTAACTGCAGACGAAATCTGACATTTATCAGTATCATAGATGTATTTGTTTCTATAACGTCCATCACCATACATTGTCAGAAAACTGTTCATACTGTCCGAAAACTGTCCACGCTGTCCGAAAACTGTCCACTAATATCCATTACTTTAGTCCTCGCTATATTAATATTCCTACAATGACAAGAAACATTTTTAAAGCTCATAGTTTAATTATCACTTGATACGTTATAATTTAGCTTCTGCCCACGTTTTTCAGCTATAATATTACACTTCCACAGTTAACTGTCCTTTGTTATGCACTAGAATGCCGTTGGAAATATATTTGTGTTATCTTTTTCTACTGACAAAGTATGAAGTCGTGTTTTTTAAAACCATTATCCCGTTCGTAAATGTCAAACAGCTGACGTTACCGTAGGAAATCTGCTACTTTAATTAGTTACATACTTTAGCTGATCAACATATCTGGACGTAAAATACTAAAGAAATTATGCTTGTTCTGAGTGCATAACGGATATATTTCATATCGTGATGAAGTCGCTCGTGAACATCCCGCAATAAATACGCTATTCACTAGATAAAAAAAAATCATCGATATCAGAATTTATATTTATACCATTATACATTTCTATAACTTTTCAGGATGCTATGCCATTTGAACAATACCAAAAACCTTACATGGAAAATGTTAGCTTCCAACCAGTTAAGGTTTGATGACTACGGTCATAAGATACTATCAACTATCTGTATTTAAGAATGACTACATGTAATATGTGAGTATATTTAACTTTTAAACAAAATTGATCTTTTTGTATTGTTAAGGGCCCAAATGATACAGAATCACTTAAACATGTATAAGAAGTCTAATTGCCCCTTCTAGGACGGGAACAAGATAGTCAGAAAGAAATTTTAAAAAATTGGGATGAGCAAGAACAAAAGAAAGTTTGAACATAAAAGTACAAAACATTTTGTTACGTATATGTAATTAAATTACTTGTGTGTTAGTTTTAAATTCTCTTTCATTTTATTTTTATTTCATTACATGTTATTGTAATAACCTTATTCACTGGATTTGACATTTTTCTAGAAAAATTCAGTTCAGTTCTTTTAGCCTGATTAGAACGCAAAATGATTGCTACATTATATTTTTAGCTGACCTAGTTCTTGGCCTTGGTTCCGATTTTGTAAACATTGAGTGAAAATGATTGGTTATTACCAAGGTCATGTTCAGCCCACGTGTTAGCTCTGTTGTAAACAGTTTTATTTTTAAATTCATTTCCAGTGTGGGAGTCGAATTCTTAGATAGGGCTGTTCTGGCCTACATGTTAAATGACTTGCAGTGAGTGATCACGTGACCCATCACGCGGGTCTGAAATGACGTTTTAGTTGGGTTTAATTCTCAATCCCAGTGTTTATGAGTCATTTGTAAAATAATACTTTCAGGCAGAAAGGTATTCCTGTTGTTGCCATTTGAATTGAGTTTTTTTAAATTTAAAATAATTTATTCACCCTGGAAAATATTTTTCTTCATCGAAATTCTTGGACAAAGACATTTACTAAATTATTTGGAATTCAAAAGCCGGAATTATATTCTTGGTGAATCAACAAGGATCTGTTGACACATCAGCACAAACTGGTTATAGAGGACTTCATCTCCTTCCATATTGGAACTTCATCGAGATTTGAACTTGGATTCAGTTAGAACTTTTTAGTGATAGGACTTATATTTTTATATTCTAGGATTAGTTTTTGGATTAGATTCACAAACCGTAAGTCCTTTTTCATATTTTTACATTGTTTCTACGGAAATAAATTATTTTGTTAACTTTGCAAAGGTTGTTGACTTCACTCTTTTCTTTTGTTACTTTTGTACGAGCCTATACGTAACAATTTAATAAAACTGGATGCCGCCGTGAGTTTCAATCTCACGACCTCTTGTTTGGCAAGAGTTACACACAGAAAGAGAGACAAATATGGGTGTTTATGTATAAGATTTTTTCAGCATTTCTTGCACTGTGTTAACCTGAAAAAAATCTCCAAGTAAAAGAACCTGCATTGAAAAGTGAAGATAAAATTCGCCGTCCAAGAACTGGTATTAAAATAACAGATGAATTGGTATTTAAAACTTCATAACAGTTTTCATTGTTTGAAAATCATAGATCCTCGTATCAAATGCCGAAAGAGAAGCGAATGTTATTTTGACAGGTAGTAAATCGATAGTAATTTTCCAGTATAGTATACCTTTTGTTGATTTTGTTATTTTCTTTAATAGGAAATTTACTGAGAATTTTAATATTAGTTAACCATTATTATTTTGTTATTATTTCATACGAGAGAAATCGTAAACAAGACATGTTATGTTCAATCACGTAGATAAATCACAGAGCTACGATACGCTGTAGTTAGTAAATGATGTCATATCAATGACATCGTAATATCATTCTCACATCATTAGTGCGGCAAAGTAAGAGCTGATATTTAAAATGCGAGCGACTTTAATACTTTTTCTTCTTATAGTTTTCGGTGACAGCCTCTTTTTATCGATACACACTTTATTCAAACAGAGTTAGAATATACAAATTGTGTAGCTTCTCTGCTTCTCTGCAAACAAAATTCTTAGGAATACGATGACACTAGCTTGTAGTTGATATCTAGTAACATTCGTCATGAAATATTGTAGTATACAGGTACTAACAGAGATGACACTGAAAATTATCAAACTAGTGGTTCATAAATAAAGGAGCTAACATGAGTGTTCAGTTCAGATGAAATTTATGAAACTCGTCGAATAATTAATATGTCAGACAAGCCTTGGCGAGCAACGTATTGAAATGATTTGATGAAGCAGGTAAATATAAATGAGGTATATAAATTAGTTTTATATTTGAAAATGGGCACAAATGCACTGTTCTATTTATCAATTTGTTTTAGAACTGCTGTATGGATATTGGATGGAAAGCCATCATGAAGGATATACAAGATTTCTTATTTATTTTCAAAGTATTTAAAATGCGGATAAGCAGTTTATTTATTGTTTCAGAGGTAACGAGCGTAATATAATTTGAATTTCTGTATCGATACTGTAAATGGCAAAAATGAGATTATTAAATTTAAACGAATACATAAGATGCTGATTTTCCTCCTCTCATCTAATTTACGTTGCCTTTTATTGTTGTGCAATGTAATCTGTAAAAAATTATGTTTTAAATTCAAGACGCAAAAGCTTCTGTAATACAGTGCTAAGTGTTTTAGGATATGCACCGATACAAAGGGCACCCACCCCTAAAATGCTAAATTTATTGGTCCCTTCTCTTGCTTTGAGGATATTATCCTTGGTAAAACGGACATCCGCCAATAAGCATCAAATCTATGAAATCTCTCAAGTGTCCATTATATACTCAATTATTTTTAACATGATTCTAAACTAGATAACTCATTGTCTTGAATATAATAACCAGTGATGGCAATATTCTCCGCTGTGGACAGAATATGTAATCTAAATAATGTTTTATCGTCATTGTACGTACCACCAACGATTTTCTAAAAATTGAAACAGTAGGATATAGTGAAAGGAAGATATGTTACCGTGAACTATCTCCATTTCTTACTTAGTCATGCAAGTATGGTGGCTATTATTCAGTTCCTAATGCAGCAAACGCGATTACACCGCATTTTTATTTCCTTCTTTTATTTATATTGATGTTAAGTATTTGTCGGCATGCCACTTAATAGACCAACATCTAAATACTTAATAGTATTAGTCGCCTCACTTGAACGCTTTTTAAAAATAAAAATTGCAGACATATCATTTTTGGATGGTTAAGTTACAATTTTACCCGTATGGGATATCTAGCGGTTGAAATTCTAGAACTTATTGTCAAATAACAAAAATCAACAGTAGTTTTTCCAGTCAAGACATTCTGTTATATATACTGATACACCCTAAATACTTTGTACCTGGCACTTAGGTGGGATGGGTTAATTATCTTAAAGCTTCTTAGAGGGTGAGAAAAGTTGTAAAATTTTGTGCATGATTGGACATATCTGGAAAATGTTTCATGAGCTATTTCAGAAACTGAGTAATGAATCTCGCGTATAATGTCAGCCATTTTTGTTAAATGCATTTATAAAAATCCCCGGCTTTTGGGGGAATTAAATAAAAACATGAAAACGAAGCACATTTACTTTTGCTTCAGGTTTTACACTATCATTACTTTCCTGTTGGAAATTAAGTTTTTCCGATGAAAATGCATTATTCATAGAACACAGATATGACTTGAAATTGCTGTAAGAATATTGCATTGGAAGCCATCATGCGGGGTATACAAGATTTCCTATATTTTAAAATAGATTAAATATGGATACAGGTGTTTTAGGAGTTTTTTTAGTGCTTTATAGTTAATGTTCCTAACTCATTCTTAATGTTCCATTTAGTTATCTTTGTTGATCAATAGAATGAATGGCAAACATCAATGTCCAACTTAAAGATCTCCATATTTTTATTGTCATCTAATTCAAGATTCAGGTATTTGTATGTGCAATGCAATGTGCTTTGGGGTGCGCCGCCATACAAAGGACACCTGTCCATAAAAGACAATATTGCATTGTTCATTCTCTTGCATTTGTGATCACCTATTCTTGATATAAGAGATGTTTGTATATTAAGTACAAATACATGGGGTCTATTGACTCTTCCCAATAGACAGGTTCCACTGAATCAAATAACAATAAATTGGAGTGGGCCGAAATCACTAATTATTTATAATTCCAGGAATGTTGAACACTGAGTTTCGTACATCAAGAACACATATTGTTTTCGTAGTGTTGGTCAGCTTACACATGCACAGTTACGTCCATGGTTCGAACTTTTTACCCTCTGAGAATCATAATGTGGGAGGGAGTTTTAAGTAGAAGGGCCATGGAGAAATCATTTATAATGCTCAACACTTTCTCCAACATAGAGATTTAGCTGGAGCGTAGGTGAGAACAAATTATTTACACATAGTTCTTTTACAACAGTTTGATATCATCACCTTTTTACACCCTAATTAGATAAAGAAGTTTGCAATCCATTGATTTTGTTTAATACTTATTTGATCCTTTTGTCGACGGGTCACTTGAGAGGTGTAAGATATAAAGAAAACTTGCTTCAAAAGTCAGATATAATGGATAAAGTGCTGAATTGCCGTTCAAACGTTGCATGCTATGTGATTTTGGTATCATCATCTTAGTGTTATTAACTAGATATCTGTGTCATTACAGCAATATTGGTACAGGATAATATTTAATAGATTAAAAAGAATATAAACATAATCCTAAATAAGCTCAAAAACCTGCTAAAAGTTGTTACCTTTTAGACTGTATTTGATATATTGTCTTCAAAATGTGCTTTTACCTTTTAGTACTGATCATCTAAAATAATACGTAGGGGTTTCGATTCGTTTAGAAAATAATTGAAACGTTAAACGGGTTAAGGATTTAATCATTTTCAGCGAGACTTCTGTTGTTACCTGCATACATGAACTTCAGAACGATTTGCTTATAATCGGATGACTCCTAAAAGCGACTATGAAACATAAACCAAAAATGGAAGTCACACATATATTTAATGACGTCATCATAAATAATCACGTAGCTGCAGGAAGTGTTGACGGGTATTTTGTAATGACTGAATTTAAAGCTTTATTCAAGGTATCCTTCAAGCGTTTGGCAGACAACAGAGAACCCATAATGAAGGCAGAAACATTTAATTGTAACAAGACAAAGTGACATGGAGACCAAGAATTCGAAACAACACATTTACTTTTCTACTTTTGGTTCTCTAGGTCCTTGACTCCATATCCTCATCTTGTTATTTATTATCTTTAGAACTGAAAACTGTAAGCGTTCTTGCACTGAGGTATGTTCCTGCGGGTATATAATACTTGACATACCCAAAG